>JAUMHL010000029.1:1381718-1392071 GCA_032362345.1 Sandelia bainsii | reverse complement strand
TTCTCCAGTTTGCAGAACAGCTGGTGGGCTAGCAGTTTTTTGAGGACGGCTCTCACATGAAGGATGTGATCCTCTTCAGTCTGGGAGTACACTAGGATGTCGTCCAGGTACACGAACACCCACCGGCCCAGCATATCCCGGAGGACGTCGTTGATAAAATGCTGGAACACGGCGGGCCCATTGCATAACCCGAACGGCATCACCAGGTACTCCCAGTGTCCTGTTGGTGTGATGAACGAGGTCTTCCATTCATCCCCTTCCCGGATGCGCACCAGGTTATAGGCGCTGGGCAGGTGCAGCTTTGTGAAAACAGTTGCCCGGGAGAGGGAGTCCAGTGCTGTAGATAGGAGGGGAAGTGGATGCCGGTTCTTCACTGTGACCTTGTTCAGCCCCCCGGTACTCGATGCAGGGGCGGAGGCCCCCGTCTTTCTTCTTTACAAAGAAGAAACCGGCGGCTGCCGGGGACGTAGATGGTCTTAAGAAGCCCTTTTGGAGGGCCTCCGCGATGTACTCCTCCATAGCCCTGTTGTCCGCGGGGGACAAGGAGAACAGCCGACCTCGAGGCGGAACCCTGCTGGGCAGCAGGTCGATGGCCATGTCGTATGGACGGTGAGGAGGCAGGGTGGAGGCGCGCCTCTTGCTGAATGCCTCGGCGAGGTCCCGATAGGGCGGTGGGATCTGCTCGAGGTCGACGGGCTCGGGGGCCGAGGACTCCCTGGAGCACGTGCCGGTTCCGGGAAGAAGGCAGCGCTGATGACATCTGGGTCCCCAGTCCAGGATACGGTTCTCCGACCAGAGGACATGAGGGTCGTGCTGCTGTAGCCATGGGAAACCCCTGCCGTTTCCCGGACAGAGAGGGCACTGAGAGCGGCGATGCTGGGCCGACCCACAGTAGAGCGCAGAGACCCTATCGCCAGCGGCGGTCTCGTTCCTCCTGCGGCAGTCATCCGAGCTGCATGGGGTCTTTGGCTGAGGGGCTAGCGGCGGCTCCGGAGGTGGAGGCAGGCGATGGCGGTTGGGAGGAGACTGGGGGAGGCCGCAGACGGCGAGGGGCTGGCTGTGGACGGCTCAGGATCTTCTGGTCGATGCGGAGGGCCAAATACACGGCGTCACCGAACGTCTGCGGGGCTTCTCACCCGGCCATCTCTTCTCTAATATACTCCGCCAGACCCTCGATGAACACTGAGCGGAAAGCGTCGCCCCCCCAGCTCAGCTTCGCGGCAAGGGTCCTAAATTCAGAGGGGTATTGGCACACCGAATAGGACCCCTGCCGCAGGCGAAGCAGATGGAACTCTGCCTCCACCTCGCTGCTGGGAGGGACGAAGGTCTTACGCAGCTCCTGAACAAACAAAGTGTAGTCGTTGCAGGTTGGTGACTTACCGTTGTAGAGCGCCGCTGCCCACTCCTGGGCACGTCTGGTCAGGAGAGATGTTAACAACGCCACCTTGGAACGGGCCATGGCGTAGTGAGTAGGATAGCATTCAAAAATCATATCCAAGGTGGCGATTAATCCATCCGGACGGCCGTCCACCCCGTTCCATTTTTCCGGAAGAGCAATGCGGGGTCCGTCCGCGGAGCTGGCTGTCTGACGCTGGAGAACAGTAACTGAAGTGGAGAGCTGTAACACAGAATCTTTGAGCGGAATCCCACTGGGAGACGGCGTTACCGATTAACCGGCCGACGATAACAAAGACAGATAGAAAAGGACTCAATACTCACGGTACCGGAGGAGCTAAACGCTGAGGATACAAACAAAGCAATGGTTGAAGACTACCGAAGTGGTAGGAGCTCTTGGACACAGAGACAAAACACGATGTCTGAGCGAGTAGCCGGTGAGTGGACTTCCTGTTTATATCCTGTCCTAACCAATCCTAGCTCTTCCTCGCGGTCACCTGACTCGCTCACCTGAAACCATGTAAGCTGAGCTCGTACTATTTTCTTTACTGACAGTATGAACCAGGACAGCATCTCCACTGGAACACTGGACATTCCCCCAGTGGGCAAATGGGTATGGGCCAGCAGGTGCAGATTGTTTTATGCAGCAGTAACAGAAACAAACTGATGGACATCACCCTTTTTTATCTAAAAAAGCTAAAACTGGGACATCCTCTCAGTATTAAAGGAGTCATAAAAGAGGAGGAACAGCACAAAATATCCCTCTATGCAGATGATATCTTACAAGGATGTTTCCTCAGTCCCTAATGTTTTACCTCCAACTGAATCTTTTTCAGAAATATCATGCTATAAAATAAATAGGTAAGAATATAAACACTGTAAATCCTACTAGTTAACATTAGTTACCTTTACTAGGTTAGCAAGTTAGCAAGTGAAAGTTAATTGCAGGCAGAAAAAACATTTACTTATTGTTTTGAGTTACGTCAACTTAAAATAATCAAGTACAGTAAAAAACTAAAGAAGCAATTACATTACAAGACCAGTGGGAGGCAGTAATGCAACAAACTGTTCCTAAACTAGAAAACTTGTAAGCTAGTATTAACAGGGCTGAAGCCTCCTGGCACAATTTAGACCCAGCACAGTTGAAAAGCCAAGAATATTGACTTTCCTATTTTTCACTTGCTCTTTGAAAACTGTCTGCTGGCACTGAGAGAGGATTAAAAAATTTGGCCAGTGCACCAGTGATGGAAATTTTACACTGTGGGACTGATGTTGGGACTGATCTGAGCATCGTGTAATTAGAGTTAATCAACAGTAGGAGCGCCCTAATAAAAAGGTTCCAATAATTTAAAAAATAAATGGAAAACTAGATAAATGGTAATTGACAATATTAAGATGTGGCATAATAAACAAAAAAAACCCCCAAAAAACCCCAAAGAGATCTGAAACATCATTGGACTGTCTTTGTAGCTGAAGCTACATGTACACCCCTTATCTCTTTTTTGTTCTCTTGCCTTAATTTTGTCACATACAGTTGGGTTCCTGGTGTCAGATCTCCTAATTATCTAGCTTCCACTCTCTTAGTCGTCACGCCTCTCCTCCATTCACTAATGTAATGTAATTCTAATTACCCTGGTTTATCCTGTACCTGTGATTTTCCCTCTGATCCTCTGCCAAATTTTTATGTGGTCCCTTGCATGGGTTTGTAACCAAACCTGTAACCATTTGCCTTGATTTTGGATGTCCTCCTCTCTAGATCTTTTGGACTCTGCTTTGGCCTCGGCCACTGAAATTGATCTCCTCTGGATTGTCTGCCAGCCTGGTTCTTACCCATGCTTGTCTGAGACACTGAGACAAAACCCTGTTGTGTGTTGTTTATTTTTTTGCCTGGACTCTTCAGTAGTTGTAATTGGCTAGAAAGGCTATCACTGATAATGCTCAATGTCACTCAAGGTGTTAGCTGTTGACTACAACTACAACTACTGTGATGTACTGGAAATGAGTAGAAAGCCAGCGTTGTTTGTACACTCAAAGTGGACTTTCAAGAAATAAAATGTGTAATAATAATAATAATAATATGTGACCACACTGATACAGTTCCATTGATTTATTAGTTACATTTTAAAAATCAAACAATGAAAAAGACTGTAATAGCTTTCTTTCCATCATGAGAGATGACATCACATAACAAACAAACAAAAAACAAGCCAAAGATCCAGGTTGGTGTTGATCTGTAGTGTCAATCCATAATAAGTGTAGTGCATGTCAGCCTTTTTACAACTTTAAAGAATCACTTAAAAATCCCACACTGTGGACCAGTCTTCACTGGTCCACTTTGGACAAGTTCAAATTAAATGTGTGTTTAAGACGTAATATGATGATATGATATTTCCCAGGCAAAAAGTCAGCAATCGCTGATCAGTGTTGAAGATAACTTAATTTAATGTTCATGGCGAGTGTAGCCACCATCCCTGGCTGTCCTTTGTGATAAATGAGTCTTTAACTTCACGTTTTGCCATAATTATGCTTGGAATTATATTCTAAGGCCCCAAACATGATTCATCCAAGTACACAGACACAAATGGCAATGAAAAATGGCAAACTGGCTCATCTGGCACCAACATGCATCCCTGATTAACATATGAGTGCTGTTACTTCCCTGATGAAGTGATCAAGATCCATCCACAAGGTGGCAATATGCTGTAAATAATTACACCTCAAAGTGTTTTCATAAACACATTAATAAACAAACTTTTTGAATTGGGGAGTGAATGCCGACGACTTCAGGTTACTTATTACACTAGTATTCCTGTGTGAGTTGTGCCCCAAGTGGCAAAGCTCAGACAGCAGCACATGAACGCTACAATGCACAAAACAGACCTTGAGTTGCTCAAAGCATCTGCGTTTGTGTACTTACGCGAACCATAATTGGGCTCTAAGTGTTAAACTTGATTTTTCATTACACACTGGACGTGGCAGATGACTTGACAAAACATAAATCATTTAATGACATTTAATGACTAAATTTGTACCAGAAGTAGGTTTATTTTTTATTCCATACTGAACAAATGCATATTAGATATTTGCCTTTCTGGTGCTTGTTGACTGTTACTTTTGACCTTAGGGATAGGGGTGAAAGTACACTCACAGTACAATTTGTGATCAATTTGGAGTCGAGGGATATTGATAGATGATAAATGCAAGTGTACAAAAATATGTCCAAAGCTTGACAGGCCTGCCGTGCCTAGTTACTGCTGTGATTGGACAAACACTGTTTTTAAGTGATTAGTTTGGTCATCAGTGGAATAGCCAAAGACAAAGACTGTAGACTGCTGGAAGTTGTTCATATCAGCAGAAAATTATGGCAATGTTAGGCAATAGATGATTAGGTTATTAGTAATTAGGGTTAGTGAAAACCATTGATCAAGGCAATAAGGGTTAGGGTTAGCATTTCAAAGAGACTAACATTCAGATTGTGTTTTCTATTTCCAGCTGAGGTTAACAGTCCACCATCTTGACTTGGCAGTCTGTCATCTTTATCTGCAGGCAGCTCCACCTCTCATTAGCTTTGAGAAATTATGCCTTGTAGTTCCAGAGGGAGACCTGCCCTTTATATTGCAGTGTAAAGTAGGAAAGTGATGCAGGGGGAATACTGTCACCACGTCTTAATGAGTTACTTTGAAGAAAAGTGACCTGTTGTAAAATCATGCAAAATAACTGACTTATACTATTTCAATCTAACTGACTCCATCTCATCAGGTCTGTAGAATGCCAGAGTTGCAGTCCCTTTCTCTGCTTCTGTCCTTTTGCTCAGAACCTTAGACTTCTCTGAAAATGACTTGCTGTGGTTACTGATATCAGTATCAGTGTCAGTGTGTTCAGTGGACTCAGTGAAGATGTTAAAATTCTTATAATCAGTGGATGATCATTCTACTTTCTGCCTTCTGTAGCCTGGATTTGAATGTGGACTAATGACAGTCGCAGCTAAACAGTATGGACTCTAGCCTCAAGATAACATCCATCCTTCTGAAAACCAGATGAGTAAAATGAATATATCCAGTTTGTTTTAAAACAACAAATAAAACACAATACACTGTAGACATCAGAGTCCTTATGGTCTATTTCACACTTTTGTCTCCAGGTCTGATGTGTATCCTCACTGTCCTGGGCTGCATGAGCTGTCTTTAGAGTTGCGGATGTTAACGCAGGTCAGCACAGCAGAGTGTTTGCAGTCTGGTCAGTTGAGCTTAACAGAGATCCGTTTAGAGCTGCACTTCCCGCCTTTAGCTCAGTTTCAGTTCAGCTACCGGTTGTTCAGCTTAGCTCAGCTCGGCTCAACAGTGTGAAATAAACTCGAATGCATCCTGCCTCTCCTCTTGTAGCTCTACAGCTTGACATCGTTTTATCTTCTACTTCAGGAGCCACTGATTCACTGAGGGAGGGGGTAGAAGAGAAGAGAAGCAGGAAGGGGGATAATTAGTACAGAAAAGCTAAGCAGAGTGGAATAAAACAGAACAAAGGGGCGCCTCAGGTTTCAAAGTTGTGAAGAGGAAGACAAAGTGAGAAACAGAATGTGTGCCTGGAGAAGGATAATGAGAGACAAAGGTAGGCAAAAAAAGAAGAAAACTGTCCCAATTCCAACACCGTTGTCCCACAGTGTAAGGCACAAAGGAAATGAAAGCAGTACTCTGTAAAGTTGGAAAAAAATAAAACAAATTCAAAATGGCAGTGAAACAGCTCTTTGTTTTCTCTTTGTGGTGTCTAATTGGCAGTTATCCTCTAAAGTCACAGGTGGCCGTTCCACGTATTGTATTATCTCCACTGTCGATACTAACTGCTTAAGTGCTCTTACACAGTGATCATTAGTTTGTCAGATACAGAACACAGCTTTCATGTCCAAGAAATACTTCATTTGCTTTCACTCTTTTAAGTGTTGACAGTAGCAAAGTGGCTCTTAGATGTCTGCTATTCAGGTCAAAAACATAAATACTCCCCAGTCTCAAGGGACTTGACAGCCTGTACAGCATACAACATCCACAATCCTGATACATGATACAGATCAGACATAAGAGATACCCTTTGATGTAGACTTAAAGAAATCTCAGGTGAGAGGGACAAACAGACATTCCATCGTACGTAAATAGCAGCTGCTAAATACTGCTTTTCTCAATGGATCTCATTTACCCTCTTGGAACTCTAGAACTTTAATTTTATACCTTTTGAATCCTTCAGGATTTTCTGGCATAGAGTGGTTGTTTCCCTCAATATTTGGAAGGTTGGCAACTTCTGGGAAAGTTCACTATTGTTCAAAGTCTTCTTTATTTGTAGATAACTGTGGATCTGTGGAGTCCTAGAGGCTTAAGCTTGTGACGCACCAAGCTGACGGTTGGCCATCGGTAAGAACTTGTAACCCTAGTTTTAGTGGTATGTGCTGCACTGCTGGCTCCAATCGGCAGTTGGCAACTTTTGAGCCAATTCAGCATGTTGAACAGGCAGTTAGAGAAACTGCTCTGATTGACTGTTCAGCTTAATGAATGTGTGCAACAAAAATACCAAGGGCTGGCAATACCAGTGCCCTCTACAAATTCATATCAGGCATATTCTCAATTAGAAATAGTGAGTGGAGTGAAAATGGTGAGCATAAGTTTATGGTTTGTATATCTGCAGTCTTCTTCTGCCTTCACTTTTTGATAGACGAATACACACAAGCCCCACCTGCTGCTATAGAGAGTAAATTTTTCTGCTAGTTGGCCATTGGCTGCAGTCGTTGTGGTGTGTTGTGTGTCACTTTTTGCCCAGACGAAGGCGATATGAGGCAGTGTAACAGTCGCACTTTGTTGCCCCTATTGCTTTGATGTCGGCTTGGTGTATCTCTGTCCTTAGAAGCTTAGCTTTGTAACCCCTTTCCAGACTATTTAATGTAGTTTGTTTGTATTTTTTTATTAGTATTACATCACAGTTTTGCTTTAAAACAGAATTATCATTCAAAACTAGTATTTTGTGTTTTGTGTTTGCTCAGGTTGCCTTTGTTTAATGAGGAAAGAGAAAAAAGGAGAAATGACAAGTCTGGATGCTGTCACATTTGAAGGTCAGAGGAGATGGCGTCAACATAAGTCACCTCCATTCATGCAATTTCTTAAACACAAAAAATAATATCTTTGTCTTGGGTTGCATTATGTATATAACAAACTTTTATATTTAAGAATTATCAATGCATCAGGATGTGTGAGGAATCAAGACTGACAGGTAAGAAGTCAAATGGTTTCCATGGCAACTAGCATACCAGTCTGCTAACAGATCTGCCTTTCAATGCCACAGTCTGAGACTATGCTCCAAAGCTCAGATTGTATTTGTTTAACTGGTCTGTTAATTTTTTCAGACTAAACAAGACTGCCCCTCCTGGTGTTTTACATCGTTTTATGAAGCTGGCATCTGACTGATCCAAGCTGTGACTGCAGTATTTGGCATTTACTTGTTTCACAGTTATTTAAATAATAGATTAAAACAGTAACAAAAAAAGAACAAAAAAACTTAGAGAGTTGCAATTATAACCCCTAGCTCTCTGTTAATACTATGTCAACCTGTAAAATCTTGAACACCAGAGAATTAAAGTTTAGAGACCCTTTAACACTAAAACACACTCATCACTGTCACATCTCATTAAATAACCTAATTATTCTGATACCCTGCTGCTTATATTTTGATTTATGTACTATATTTGTAAGAGAACAATAATGCGAACAATTGTTGATCTCTCTTGCTATTTCTGAAGCAGTAGTGTGTTTGTCACACTTAAATGATTCAGATCATCAAACTAATTTTGATTTTACACAAAGATAATCTGAGTAAATACAAATTGCAGTTTTAAATGATGATTTCATTTATTAAGGGAAAAAAACAAACCTGCCTGACCCTATGTTAAAAGGAAATTGCACCCCCTCTTGCTAAATCATAAATGATCTGTGATTAACCACATCTTTTGGAAACCAAAATTACTCCACAAGCACAATGACTCATCCAGGAGATAATAGAACAACATCTGAAGAACTGCAGGCTTCACTTGTCTTAGTTAAGGTCTGAATCAGTGTTCATGACTAAACCATAACAAAGAGAAGGAGCAAAAATTACATCCATGGGAGAGTTCCAAGGCGAAAACCACTGCTGACCAAAAAGAACATAAAGGCTCATCTCACTTTTGCCAAAAAACATCTTGCTGATCCCCAAGACTTTTGGGAACATTCTGTGGACTTAAGAAACAATATTTTAACTTTTTGTAAGGTAAGTCACACAGCATTTCATAAAAAGAACATCATACTAACAGTCAAACATGGCGGTGGTAGTGTGATGGTCTGGGGCTGCTTTGCAACTTCAGGACATGGAGGACTTGCTGTGATTGATGGAACCATGAATTCTACCAGAAAATCCTGAAGGAGAGTGTCCGACCATCAGTTCATGACCTTGAGCTCAAGCGCACTTGGATTATGCAGCACGACAATGAACCAAAACACACCAGCAAGTCCACCTCTGAATGTCTTAAAAAGTAAAATTAAAACCCTCTAATGTGGCTGAATTAAAACAATTCTGCAAAGAAGATTGGGCCAAAATTCCTCCACAGCGATGTGAAAGACTCATTACCAGTTATCACAAATGCTTGATAGCAGTTGTTGCTGCCAAGGGTGGAACAACCAGTTATTAGGTTTAGGGGGCAATTACTTTGTCACATAGGACCAGGCAGGTTTAGACAATTTTTTTCCCTTAATAAACAAAGTCAACATTTAAAAACTGCTTTGTGTTTTGTGTTTGACAAATATGGAGTGCAAATACTATCACAGCACTATGTATGTATATAACACATTA
Source organism: Sandelia bainsii (assembly GCA_032362345.1). Lineage (NCBI taxonomy): Eukaryota > Metazoa > Chordata > Actinopteri > Anabantiformes > Anabantidae > Sandelia > Sandelia bainsii. Next base: position 1,382,819 of record JAUMHL010000029.1, on the reverse strand, counting down.
CCTGATATATGTTATTACAGAAGTCTTAACCTTTTTTCTTTTTTTCATAACGTCCAGCTGTGTTGGCTGAGAGTGGTTTCAGACAATTCAATGTCACTGTTTTCTCTTTGAGCAGTAATACACAATGCCTAGTGGGGCTCTGTATTAATGCAAGTCCTTATCAAAGGGAAGCAGATGCTGCGAAAACCATTTGATGTTGTGGAGAGCATGCTGGGCTCAACTGGATCAATAACAAAGATACTCGCAATACACAGAAGAGGCTGTCAAGTGTGTTTTTTTTCCTGAAGGATACAAGGACTCCTACACTCCCACAAGACTTCCACATTTGTTGTATGTGCGTGATGTACTAGCTTCGTCTTTAATGGCAACTAGCTCACCAACGGAGTCCTGCTTTCAAACCTACATATTTGGTGTATATGTATCTCAGCCTTCTTTTGCCCTCAGGAGATTGTTCTGTCTGTTTCATTTTCTATTTTCACTTTCTCTAGGCACATTCCCTTGTGTCATGTATTGCTATGATAGTACCTATGATATCTTGAACACATAGACAAACAATAACTGTATGTAGACATAACTATTTACTAAGGGACTTCTTGTGTTACAGGTCATTCTACACATGAGTAATATCACACAGAGGTGTTAGGCTTGTTCAGACAGATGGTGTGAAAAAATGCAGACCTCCCCATTAATTTTAGAGAATTTGGTTCAAGGCAGCTGGCACTGGCACCACAGGAGGCCCTGGCAAAACAGTGCAGGCCCCTAGTCTCAATATCTTCGCTGCAAAAAATGTTTATATGTATATGTAGGTCTTGAAAATATATATAATATGTATTGTTATTAATTAATTTATTAAGAATCTGTTTTGCAGTGTACTGGAGAAGAAAATTATCAAAATTCATTTTATAACTTTAAAATGTATCTGCATAACAGAGAAAAAGAAAAAACTTTTTGTTGAAAGAAATGAAAAACATTTTGACAGGTAATAGCCTGGACCTTGGCAGAAAAGAATGTGAAGTAAGCAGATCTTTACTCCTTAATTCAGACAAGACTGAAGTTATTCTATTTGGTCCCCAAGGCCTGAGAGACAAGCTATCCGATCAG
>JAUMHL010000029.1:1350748-1363688 GCA_032362345.1 Sandelia bainsii | reverse complement strand
AATACCCTGCACTCTGCACTTCCCTTTGTCAGTTCATCCTGTTACGCACCCTGTCGTCATCCTGCCATACTACCTGCTACTACCTGCTACTACCTGCTACTACCTGCTACTACCTGCTACTACCTGCTACTACCTGCTACTACCTGCTACTCACCTCATCGTCATCCTGGTTTTCAGTCCTTCACTCCTCTTCAGATCATCTTCTCTTGTAAGTTGGTTTGGTTCAGTTTCAGTCCTGTCTTTATCACTCTTTCTTAGTTCATGTCCCTTTCCAGCTTCCTTGTCATGCTTCCCTTCACATTGTAGTATTTTAGTTCTTCCTCTTCAATCCCTCTTGACGCCTTAGTGTTTGCTTTGTTATTCAGGTTTTGCCTCCTTCCAGAGTGATTTTATGTTCAATACTGTTTTCTCTGTTATGCGCACGATCCCTATTATAGTTTCCTTTGTTTGAACCCTCTCTTGTCCTGTTCTGCGTTTGGGTCCACCATTCAGTACCATCTAACTGACACTGTGAACACTTCCTTATTAGCTAAGATATTAAAACAAACTCCTCCTCTTCATCTGCTAATATGATAAAATGAATACATCTCTGTGCTCTGAATTCAGTGCATGCTGGACTTCTGCTCACATATTAAACTGTCTCACAGACTTTCAGTTGAACGTTTATAGGTTAGTAGAATCTACTGGTCTTCGTTAATTTGGTATTTTTTTCAAACCACTAATTAAAAATTGGTCTATTTATTTTTAATGGTAGTAGATGTTTGCATAATGTTCACCATTCCTCAACTTTCCCTGGTAATGTGCTGAGCTCCACAGAGGGAACAGGCACGTGCCACAAGATCACAGTTTATTAGAATGTGCTCATTTAGTTAAATGGTGAACTGAATGGATTATTTTCCCATTCTGTTAACAAAACAACATTTTCTTAGTGAAATTACATTTTTTTCTAGGGTGTGACATCAGATGAATGAACTAGTTCTTTTTTTTTTTGGACTGTGAAGTTAGTTCAGTATTCAAAATTGTGAACTATGAATGTGAACTAGTTCATTTTACTCTGTGTGAACTGAAGTTTGAGTTAGCTCTTTTGAAGTGTGAAATTGCACAACGCAGGAAACGGGGCTTGCACAGCTTCTGGATTTGTAGGTGTGAAGGGATGATTACATGGAAACTAAGGCCAATTCATGCTTTCCACTTTCCCTCAGATGGACACGCACTCACACCATGGACACGCTTATATTCATGCTACAATTTGAGATGCGTCCGTGAACGTTTTCCACATGTGCACTATGAAACATGACGGCAACTCTAGTTGCCAGTTGCCTATGAATGAACTAATATACAGATACGTGTCTGTGTGTGTAAGGCAGAGAGAGGAGACTGCTGGGCTGTCAAAATGATTAATTTCCTGTTTGAATGACCCCATGTTCACCTACTTGCATCTACTCTCTTCCTTCATCTCCTTATTCTCTCACCTTTCCTTTCGCTTCTCTTCCAGACTCTTGACTCGTTTGCTCTCATCCTGTTCTCCACTTCACCCTGCTTCCTCTCGCTCTAATCACTACCTTATTTCAGTTTTTTTTTCTGTGCCTCACCTTATTTCACATGGTCCCCTCTTGACATTCATTCTTGTCACCAACCCCTTTCTCAGCGGACACCAGGACACAGTGTCAGCATTACAATCTCAGACAAGACAATCCAACATAAAACACACACAAGCAAAATTGAATTCAGCCTCAGACACCAGATTTGTTCATTTGAAAACTGCTCCAAGTGTCTGCAGCAGAAAACAAGTTTTCTTTCCCTGTGACAGACACAGATACAGGTCCTGTGATCTAAGACTATAATTGGTATCAACACTTTTACTACATCGCATCATTATACACTGATCAGCCACAACATTAAATCCACCTAAAGAATCATAATGGAGAAGACTTTCTGGAAAGTTTTCTGGCTTCCCGATTTACTTTCGTGTTGTTTGGCCCATTGCATATAATAAACACAGTCTGCAAAAGTTTATGAAAAACACACAGATAAGAAACACTATAATTATTTATAAAATCCATAACCAAGCTTGTACTTACAAACAATGTTAACAAGCTGGACATCAGATCAGAAATCAAAAGAGCTCATTGAGAATGACAATGACAAGCATGTTGTTGAATATAGAGGATTATTTGCAACAGGCAAATTAGTCAAATCTCCTGCAGCATGAAATCATTTTTCCATCAAAATTGTTATTAGTCAATAGATAAATTATAATGCCCAATGAATCAAATCCTATCCAGTCAAGGTATTAGATTATGTCTATAGGTTAATACACTGCCACTGCAGATACAATCGTGGTTTTATTGAGGGAGATCACAGAGATGATGACATGTTACATAATGCATTTATTACTAATTGCTCCATTCAAAAGGCAGAGCTCCAACAACATACATTCACTGTAGCAGTGAATCTGGGGATCAGCTGGTCAGAGTTGAGGGCAGGGTGAGAGAAAACCTGCATCAGAGTGTTGAGACCTGTGACTGGGACAATGGTTAATCTTTCAGCATGACAATGATCTGAAGCATACAGCCAAGACAACACTGGCTTCAGTACAAGTCTCTGTCACTGAGTGGCCAAATTGTCTCTGAATTAGTTCATGAGAGACTGTCAGCACTGCTCAGTTTCTGTGTGAATGAATGTGTGCAAGTCCCACTGTGTGAATGTGTGTGTTTGAGAGAGGGAGACGGTGAGAGAGAGTGTTTTTGTACTACAGTCAGTCCATGAGATAAAGTATGACTAATGAATCGTCAAACACACACACACACACACACACGTACTGTCTGATCTATTAGTAAAATGTCAGCACGCTGCAGAGCATTCAGAGTCTTTGTGAAGACAGTCATTTGTCATATCTGGATGTCTAATCACACCTTTCTGTTGCATCACTTTGCTGTGAATGTGAAGGTCACTGTTGTCAGTGTGCCAGATGGAAATTAAGTTGATGGCCTTTTCAGAGCAGCATGGTCACAAATTGAAGTATAGTTGACTACAGGGTAATCTAGTTGTTGATTGCCTATTAATGAACATCCACCATTGAAGCCATCCTATTTGCTTGTACAAAATGACTGATAACAGTCTACCAGAACAAATGTTGGCAGCTTAGTATGTTAAAGAAGATTCAGGACTTTTACAGTTAATTGTAATTTAGACCTGTACAAACCATGTGTACTGATCAGCTGACTGATGAACACACCTTGAAATAATTGTGCTTCCATCGAGTCCTAAACTAAGTCCAACAGGTTCAAAGTAGGACTATTATCACGTTCTGTAATGCCCTTTGACCTGCCCGTTTATATGAAAAAAAAAACAGACAGACACCCGGACCTGTGGAATCAAACCCAGGCCCTTCTAGCTGTGAGGTGACAGAGCTAACCACTACATCATTGTGTATTATTACACATAGTCAACAAAACCAGGAAGTCCACACTCAAGTTTGGGTGAAATCTGTGCACCATCCAAACAGTATCTTATCTTAAGTTGTCAAGTCCAGCAAGCCCCAAGACAAGTTGAAAGTCAAGACCTAGGTCTCCAGTACAACTAAAAGTTCTGAACTTTAGTTATAACGAGCACCTACCCACATATAATAGCATGTGATTTATCAGTTGTAATTAGTATGGTAATTTCACAAATATAATAGAAGTCTTTTTAAAGATATAATTGAATGTTATCTGTATGTAGGACCTGCAGATAAAATTACTAAGAATTCATCAAAATTACTCCGTCCCTCAAAATCACTAATTAATTCAGAGCATGTTCAGAGCATCAGCCATGGGAACAGATGCACAGGCCTTTTTATAAGCATCACATTGATGAAATGCCAAATGTACAAACTCTTCAGCCGAGTTTCTGCAGGACTTAATTAGTGTTCCTGTGTGTCTATATGAAAGTGTGTAAACAGTCAGGCTCACTGTAAAATGTCCTATATGTAAATGTGTCCTGTGACTTTCCAAGTCTCAGAGAAAGCTGTAGCTGACAATGAGCGTGTCTGAGGAAACTCAGTTACAAGAAGGCAGAGCATGAGAATGGATAACTTGATAACAAAAAGGTACACACTACACGCCTACAAAAAGTCAAAGGTGTCCACGTTAGTTTTAACTATAATCTGCACAACCCACAGCCACACAAGCATATGCTCTGCAATTTGCCCTGGATCTTTGTCATTTTCTCACATACAAACACGCTCTCACACTCTATACTCTATCTCCCTCCCTCCTGCTCTCTATCTCTGTCTATCTCTCTCTCTCTCTCTCCTGCCAGCGTACTCACTCACACACACACACACACACACACACACACACACACACACCAGGACAGATGGCCGTGCTATGCACTCTCGCTCAGCAGATGCACAAGAGCATTAATCATGAAACAAGACTCAAACAGAGGGTTTAACTCCTACTACAGTTGTGGTGCTTCCTGTAAAGAGACTTGATTCATTTCTCTCTTGAAGTGTAACCTTTGAGGTAAAATATACCATATTGTCCATGTCAAGAGATGATGAGGAGGGAAGTAGATAGGTGCCAAAAATGCAATGGAAGAATAATAATAATTATGAAACTTTATAGCAGTGCACTTACACTGGAATGACAAGTAGTACTAATAATGATAAATCACTGTGTATCTCAGGGGGTTAACACTGGCAGAACTGGTCTCTGGTTCTCCCACCAGGTGCAGCCACAGTCTAATTTATGCTCACATGATAAGGTGAGAGGCTCTGGATAAAAATGGAATGTTATTAGGTTAACTCTGGCCAGCAGCCTAATCCGTTGACACTCTGCGGTCGTGTTAATTTTTTGAGCATGATAAAGTGTTGCAGCTTAAAAATCCTCTGCAGGAGAGGTAAATGAGCAGTGAGAAATTAGAACATACCCAGAAAACGGGTATATCATCTGGTATATGTTTTTTTGGATGTATGCACATTTTCAGCATTCGTCAGTTCATCAGTTTTGGGAAATTGTTCTTGGATGCTGGGCAACCAGTAAATGCCCCAAATACCAAGATCTAAAAAAGGTATTTAGATGGTGAATGTTGAACTTACTATATATTGTATTGTTAGCAACATGCCATCAATTGCATCTTGTACTTACAACATGAAATTAGGTGACCTACAGGACCAATTACAAGGGCACACACATTAGCAATACTCATTTATTCAAGATGCAGCTTTAGTAGGCATTTCCTACAGTCCCTGTCTGTTTTCCAAAGTGTTTCCAGAATAGTGATGACAGGAAATGAGGGCAAATGCAACAACAGTCTCTCGCTCACACACCTATTTCATGCTTCGAAGTTATGTAACTTGTGTCGGTGGAATATGCCTACCTATCCCGGTACCTGAGAAATGCCAACAGTTGCATTATGTCTGTCACAACACTGCTCCTCTGGGCAAAAGAAATGGTTCTCCACCTATAGAGCTCTGTAACCCTTAAATTTCTCATTCGTGGGATAATAAAGGTTTATTCTACTATATTCTAATTGGATCACAAGTGGACAGCGAAACCACCAAAGACAGACTGTGATCTGATCACTCTAATTAAGGTGGTCTGGGACACATGACCACATATCTTTTGTATTGTGAATGTTAATGCATCCTGATGCAAAATGTGTCAATTTTCAAACCAATGTACTTACAAAAATGTGGTATTACCCTGACAGCTGTTGTTGTGCCATCACCACAAACTTCTCAGAGAACGTAAAATCCAATAATACTGTCCTGTGAGACAGCTGATCAGCACAAGAAGCTCCAAATCTTAGCGGACAACATTATTTGCAAACAATAAATGATACCGAACACCAGAAATCTAGATATACTGGCAAAGCCAGGGCACATGATTTCACAGTTCATCAAGCAGTTCTGAGAAAATCCTACATGACTTTCCTATAACACAGCTGGCCTGGCTGCCACAAAGGAATTGACAACTGTGACCCATTGTTACATAAAGAGGCACACAGCCTGCAATAAAACATCTGTGTGCTAAACCGTCCCACAGGACAGGTCCAGTTAAGCCTGGTGAGGAAGGCAACATGGATTGTCCATTGAAGCACTCTCTCTGAAACCATTTTGTGCAGAAACACCCACGGGGATGTAAAGGTGCTAAGAGTTTTTACACCATGAAGTCACAGGCTGTTAATGTCTTAATCCCTGATTAAAGCTGAACACATGAACACATATCATTATGTCACTGCATAATATTATAGCGTCATATTCATACTGACTATTACCCTGGAGGGGTCTATTTTCAGCTATAGTTACTTTTTTGTGCACAGCATGTGATAGGTTTATTATGCATGAGGCATTTTTAAAGAGAGAGAGGACTGAGAGGCAGGTGGACGAACAGTCGGGATCAGGTGAGGGAGAGGAGCTATGAGAGTAGCAGCCTCAAGAGAAGTGAAAGGTGGAAACATGATATTTCCTCTGTAGAACCAGTGTCTGGTTTGTCCGTTCTGGGCTACTGTAGAAACATGGTGACACAACATGTCGGCCTCTGTGAAATGGGGCTTACCATTCCATTTCTAATGCTAATAGATCCCTTGAAATCTTACACACTGCACCTTTATACAACAGACTTAGAATACAGTTGCCTCTTTACAAATCTGGCAGGTGCATAAGAAATCATCATTCATTTGGGGTCACATTTGTCCAGTCCACTGTATCTCTGTTTTTACTTTTTTTGATTATACTGAGCACTAAGCACTTCAGATGTTCTATATGTGTGCAATGGTACACTTGGTTGACCTGTGCCTACAGAGTATATAGACACACACAGACAATATTATGTGTCTTGTTGTTTTACTCCGATACTGTTAATGATGCATTCACCTCATTAGTCATGACACACAGCTTTCTTCTAAATGATGCCACATTAGCACTTTTAATAACCACAAATAGTCACTGTTGGTGATTTGTGATATTGTTTTGGAACCAGCTAATCCAAGTTTCTCACCTGGTTGGATCTCGTAACAGTGACAATGCTGTGAATTGGACTGACACCCCTCCACACCCACCACCTCCCCCACGACATTCTACAGGAAACACAGCACAGATAATAGATGGATTAATGGAGTGTAAACTCACATACACACTAAAATTGCACTATATTTCATCTAGAAAAAAAGGTAAGTACAGACTATATTTGCATACTTATTAACAAAAATAAAATCCCATACAAATGTATTAAAATGAGCTCTGGCACATGCTTTCACTAATCCAGATATTTCACTTGCCCAGGCGACCTACATTCTCCAGTGGTTTGGAGGAACTGAGCCTGAGTTTCTGCTCACACTCATTCTACCCTTGTTTGAACCACAGTACACCACAGAGACCATGATCACTCGCTGACACTGCTCTCTTAGGGAAAAACCTCACACCGTGGCCTCATTACAACGAATAAACCTCAGGGGTAACTGCAAGTATAGGAGCTTCAGAAGGGGTTATGGATGGGGCTGATGTTCCCTCTAGGTTTCTGTGTGGCCAGTGGGACAGTGTTAGCTGCTAACTATGAAAAAAAAGAAATAGTGCTATTAGCATGTAACTGAAAAAAGGTCCCGATGGAATTTAATACTTGTGCTTGAGTCAGATTTTGTTTTTACAGGAAATAATTGAGAATCACAAAGCAACATGAAACTCGTCAATAAATGGACTCCTGTGGAAAGTGAAGCAAGATCCTGAGCACGCGTGCAGACCTCTGTTATTATTTCAAACTCTGCATTCATTAGCAGGTTTCTTGGCTCAGACTCCCCAGGCCCAACCACTTTCTTTGCACTGAACAAGTGAACCAACATATTTAATAAAAACCAAAATGATGTTTACATACAAAAAATGGAAAAAATGTGAAGTTTTACACTCATCACGAGTCATCACGTTCAGCTTCTCCTGCTTTCTTCTTCTACAGCAGCCTCCTGTGTGCTGTTCCACAGTGCCCACTACAGCAGAACTATATGGAGATGTAGTCATTTGTATGAATTTAAAAGTCCCTCTTAACTGTATCAACATACGTTTACGTCCCATGAGCAGTAAAGCTCCGTTCTATAATGTCTGTACTCTGTGCTCTCTCTTTAATATACTTTTACATACAATATTTGTCTAAAGATCCTCTGGTAAAAGGAGTCCTACTATAAACCTAACCTGAATCCTACGAGGTATATATTCAGTTAATTATCCTGTACTGTAAGGGATCTCAAACACCACATTGTGTTTTCTGGGCTCTGCATTAAATGAACAGTCTAGCCTTTCTACACTTCATTTCAATCATTTAACTATTATTTATTCATCTATTTGTTCATATTTCCTCATAACCTGTTTGTGCCAGATTCATACCACCATAGAGTAATGGATTATTTGTTAATTCACAAATAATTCAGCGTGCCTACAACACTCGCATTTAGATGTTCTCTAGGAGAGAGAGGATCTTTTCCCTGGCAGCAAAGTTCTGACATGAGAAAGCTACAGGATGTCCGTCAGTACTGAAATATTTAACTGCCTAAACCTACGTCAGTCTTACATCTATTCTGAGAGACCAGTGCATTTAGATTTTAAAGGGAATGTTTAATATGTTAAAAGAAGGAGCAAATGTCCATTGTGATCAAATGCTGATAAAGACATGATGTGGTGAAATTATTATGATTTATTGTTCCATATTTCTTCAAAATAAAAGGAAGAGATTGTTGTTAGATGTGTCTTTAGTTTGTGCCCTTCTAAAGATGAATCATTAGACGTTCTGAATGTCAAAACCGATAGCTTCAACATTTTAAATATTATAGGCCTAGTAGAAATCATTTTATATCTCTGCATAACCCTGCCTGTAATGTCCAACACAGTGCTGTGTTCAGTTTTACACTTTTATGCATAAATGTTCATATCATCTGTTCAAACCTCAAAGAAGTTCTCTAACTTGTCCCAGGTGCAAAGTATGAGTGATCTGAATGTCAATTCATTTTCAAAATTTACAAAATGTGTGTTTGGTTTCTACTTTTATTGTTTACATGAAAATTAAAGAATACAAATCACAAATTAAAAAAAGTCATTTTTCTTGTGTTTGGATTTCACAAATAATAGTTTTTCAGTTTTTTGTTTCTGTGAAAAAAAAGAATCAGATGGGTCAGCAGCTTTCTTGAGCAATACGACAGTGGATGTGAAACTGGGCAGGTTGTCAGAGAGGAATGAGTTTCTTCTTTCTGTCACATTTTTAAAAATGCAGATCAACTGCTGGCTACAGGGCCCACTTTTTTCATTCTCTGTCAATAGATATTGCATTACCAAACAATATGTTTTATGTTCTCTCTCAATAACTTTTGTGTTACCTAGCAACCATTTTTAATTTTGCCCAAGGAACAGTTTGGGTGTGTTCATCAGTCCATCGGATTTGTAATAATATTCTACTATAAATTCACTTTGTGACAAAGCTCTTCCTCTGTGAATCAGAGGTAATGCAAAACTTATTGCAAGAAAACAGCAGCTCAGAGACAAAAAAATCTAACCATGGCCTACTGGAGGCTCCATAGTCCATAGTAGTCTGTGCCCAAACTTCTTATATAATAGCTCCCTTCAGTAATTAATACTTTGGTTTTGTGTAATAAACTACCTACTTTTTCAACAAGCCTGCTACTGTTTGCCCTCAGCAGAAGGAACATTGTAATTCCAAGCTTGTTATTTAACAGTACATCAGTTTTGCTATCTAGGATGTACAAATGTTGATCTCCAATATCCCAAAACCACGGAGAACACAGATCTGTGTGTGTTTTAATGGTGCTTTACAGAGGATTTTTCCTGTAAAGATTAACTGTGATTGCTGTGTAAAGGGCTAAAATTGTAATTCCTCCTGAGCCCGGCACAGTCAAAGGCAGCTGGGAATTTGAAAGCCTACGGATATGGATGAAAGGCACATCGTCACTGTCAGACAGCAGTTTCTCTGTGTCTTGATTTAGAGAATGTCTCCTGTTCTGCTCTCTGCCACTGTGATGGATCAAAGCCCAGCCCTGTCAGAGGCAGAAAACTGTGCTTGTGTCAGAACGTTTCATGAGTTCTGTCACCGAATGTCAGCCTCAAATTCACTGGATGGTGTCTCTTCTAAAAGACGTTGACCTCCTTAAAGGACTGAGAGTTTTCATCCATAGACAGACGTCAGGTCATCTTGACAATGGTGGTCCTTACCTTACGTCCTCCTGTGTTGAGCCTCAGAGGGGTCAGGTGGGGGTCAAAAATCATGTGACTGGTCTCGATGTCAATCGGCGACTGTCTCTTCCCAATGACACACAGATTCCAGGCTGAGTTCACCAAACCCCAGAAGGATGGGACTGGTGGTGGAGAAAGAGAGGGTGGAAAAGAAAGAGGAACAGTGATTACTGGAGTCAGTGGTGTGTGTGTGTGTGTGCAAACCATAAAAACAGAGATAAAGTGAGAAGGCGAGCTTCATTATAATGGGACAAGAGAAACGGGGGGTTTAGAGAGATTTGAATTTACATGTGGCTTCATTAAATTCTGACTTAAAAAAGAGCTTTCATTAAAGTCTCCAGGTTATTATCTGCAAGTATAACTAAGGCAGAGAAATGGGCTTTATTAAAGTCTGTCCAAAAGTTCTCCTACAAGCATTTATTACTTTTAATATATACAAGGGTTCCAACTCTTTTTGTCTTGTGATCCTCCTTAAATGAGGTGATACACCCTCAGCGTGGTCATGACATTGAGACCTGAGTTTTTATCCATCCATCCATCCATCCATCCATCCATTTTCATAACCGCTTACCTACGGACAATTTAGAGTCACCAATTAACCTAACATGCATGTCTTTGGATGGTGGGAGGAAGCCGGAGTTTCTTGCCTAAACCTGAATACACACAGGACTCTGGAGTCAAACTCAGGTCTCTAGCTTCACAGTTCTGCACATTATACTCCCTCCAATCATAATGGGATTACTTTGATGGTTGTACTTTAGTTGTGTAGGAATCACTTTTAGAGACATAACCAAGAATTCTATTTAGACCACCTGGAGTATTCTGACGCCCAACATTGGAACAATGGTTTTGATGAAGCTGGTGATTCTGTTATGTTTTGTCGTTGTCAATGATTCCTGTGACGAGACTAAAGTCAACAATGCGTCTACTCACTGTAACGTCCTCTGTGCCTTCAAGCCTCTTAAAACACACCAGTGATCCACATCATTGCAGCAGGTGTCAGGATTCTTCATTATGAAAAAATATGAGCACAGTCTATAACCAGCTCCGCAGACAGATAATGACTACTGAGTTACTAGGAATTCTTAAATTGAACCATATTATGTGAATGAGCAAAGAGTCCACTTTTACTTAGCCTGACATGCTAACAATTGCATGGTTTAATCCATTCCTTACATTTTTTCTCTTGTGTTTCTGGCTGTTAGAAAGACTAAAATAAGACACAATCCTACAAACTTGACAGTTCAGCTATGTCTAGTTAGTGGACAATCACTATGAAGTGAGGGACTTAATTAAGAAAAATCTGATAACAGCATATGGTATAAATGTGTTCATATATGTTTCTATATGTTATGATCTGCTGACACCAGATAAGGACAGTCAGATACTGCAGGCTTTGCTCTCTACCACCAGCTGATCCTCCACCATAACATGATTACAGAGATCTTTGATCCTGTGCGATGGTCATGGAATAGACTTGGAGGGGAATGTAGGGCTAATAGCTGAGCTAATGCCAGCCAGATGGGGGATGATGCATGATATAACAGTGCAACCAACCAAAAGGAAAAAGATGATCTCTCTCTCTCTCACACACACGTGCATTACTCTCCTAACCATAACCATAATCCTAATCTCACCCTAACAATGAACCACCTACAGAGCTTTACACAACCTTACTAAAGCCACCAGCACAAACATTTCCCCTTTTGCACCTTCCTCTCTCTCACCAACAAATAAAACACACACACACACACACACACACACACACACACACACACACACACACAGATGAGAGGGATTATCACTAGCTAAAGTGTCATAATGCTTGTCAGAGACAGGCTTAATGACAACTCAGAGTGTAAAACAGCTGTCATTACGATCAAAAAACAAATCACCAGTAACCAGTGTGCTCCGCTAAGACTTAGCTAAATAGGAAAAATATTTGTTTGATGGATGAGAACTTGTGGTCAATAAAACTGAATCTTATTTAAACAAATCATTTTTGTCGCATGCTGCTTTATCATTCATACACAATGACTCACACCTGGGAGCTGCCCAAGCTTACAACTGTCTCTCTATGCTCCTCCATTTCCTTTCACTCTATCCTCCCTTTCCTTCCTACTCTCTCTTGCTCCATCCATTCTTCTGCCCATCCCTCTCTGGCAGGATTCAGTAGAGGAATACAGTGACAGATGTGGCTGCCCTGACCTGCAGAGTGCAATCCTGACCCGTGCTCAGCACACAGCCGCATGTCAAAACACTGTTACATTATCCAGCTGTGTGTGCATGTGTGTGCATGGTAAGTAGGTCTGTGTGTGAAAGGCAAAGGCTATGTGTCAGACAGTGCATGTAGAAAAAAGCTATTTGGAACTAAAAAATGGAGAATAAAAACAGGAGATCAACTAATATTCAACATATAACAGAGTATATACCGGTCGAGGCAGATGACCGCCCACCCTGATCCTGGTTCTGCTGGAGGTTTCTTCCGTTAAAGACAGTTTTTCCTCTAGTTTCTCCACCTGTTTCTCAGATATAAGATTGACTAAAATGGAGCTAATGTGAGGTCACAGTGACCTCTGAGCACCAAAATCTAACCAGTTCATTCTTGAATCCACAACGTTTGTAACAAAGTTGAAGAAACTCTTTCAAGCCATCCATTAACAACCGCTTATCCGGGGTCGGGTCGCGGGGGCAGCAGCCTAAGCAGGGAAGCCCAGACCTCCCTCT
>JAUMHL010000029.1:1338277-1350648 GCA_032362345.1 Sandelia bainsii | reverse complement strand
TCCGCATTGTTCCTCTTGAATCAGAGATTCGACCTTCGATCGAACTCTCTTCTCCAGCACCCCTGCATAGACCTTACTGGGAAGGCTGAAGGCTTTCAAGCCAGTACTGTGATATTACAGTGCCTTGAATGGGACGGATGGATGGGAAGAATGTGAGGTTACATTGGCCTTGACCTTTGACCTCTGACCACTAAAGTCTAACCAGTTCATCTTTGAGTTCAAGTGGACGCTTGTGCCAGATTTGAAGAAATTTCCACAAAGCAGTCCTGAGATATCGACGGACAGACAATCCTAATTCATACAGCTAAGAAAGACAGAGACATAGTAGCGGTTTCAAGCTTTCAGTTTTACCTTTAAATATTGAGGAGCAATGTACCGGATAACTACTCAGGTTAATGCTATTTGTTTGCCTGTTGTCTGTGAGTATAGTCTCAGAGAATCACAACTTGATCATTTCTTACTGATGACGAACACATCAGTCTTAATTATTCACAACTGTATTCACAAACTGTAGTAATACTGTGGCTCCACATTTCATTATAATCCTGTTTGCAATCAATGTTTAACTAAATCCCTGAATTACAGTGTCCCACAACAGCAGGACAGTACCTGCAAACACTGATGCCGCATTAGCAGAGCAGCTAAACACATTTTTTGCTCGCTTCAAGACTCACAGGCCAGACACAGTGTCCCTTCCCACACTAAACCACCGCACCCACACTTTCTCACTGCAGGAGCACCAGGTGAGACAGGCACTTAGATCAGTAAATCCCAGGAAAGCTGCTGGCCCGGATGGAATACCTGGGAAGGTACTCCAAGCCTGCGCTTACCAGCTCTCTGGCATCCTCACTAGAATTTTCAACCTCTCTCTCTCCCAAGCCATTATCCCCCCCCCAGCCTCAAGTCCGCCATCATTGTCCCTGTCCTGAAAAAGACAGCTGTCACCTCCCCCAGTGATTACCGGCCAATTGCCCTTACCTCTCTGGTCACGAAGTGCCTTGAGAGACTGGTTTCTCAGCACATAAAAGACATTTGATCTTTGATCACACTTTGGGACGCTATCACCACTGCCCTCCATACTGCACTGAGTAATTTAGAACATCAGAATAAATATGTCAGAATGCTGTTCATTGATTATAGCTCCGCATTCAACACAATAATCCCTGATATCTTGATCAAGAAACTTCTGGACCTTAATCTTTCCCCTCTGACCTGTGCCTGGATCAAAAACTTTCTCACAAACCGACCACAGTCAGTCAGATTGGGGTCTCATCTCTCATCTTCTGGGCCACAGGGCTGTGTGCTGAGCCCCTTCCTATTCACTCTCTACACCCATGACTGTTCCCCCACCCATCCCACCAACACCATTATAAAGTTTGCTGACGACACCACTGTGGTTGGTCTCATTTCTGGAGGTGACGAGTGAGCCTGCAGAGATGAGGTACTGAGACTGTCACTATGGAGCTCAGCAAACAATCTGGAACTGAACACCACAAAAACAAAGGAAATCATTATTGACCATAGGAAATATAGACCGGATCATAAACCTGTGACCATAAATGGTGACTGTGTGGAGAGGGTGAAATCTTTTAAGTTCCTGGGAACACATATCCCACAGGAGCTCTCCTGGTCCACCAACACCACAGCGGTGGTCAAGAAGGCTCAGCAGCGACTCCATTTCCTGAGAATACTCTGGAAAAACAAACTAGAGGAGAAGCTGTTGGTGGCTTTCTAACACGCCACCATTGAAAGCATCCTATCTTACAGCATTACGGTGTGGAATGCCAGATGCTCAGTGGCAGACAGGAGAGCTTTGCAGAGGATCCTCAGGACAGCAGGGAAAATCATCAGCTGCCCTCTGCCCCCCCCTGGAGGACATTGCCCACTCCCACTGTCTCACCAGAGCCCAGTCCATCATCAAAGATATCACCCACCCTGCTTACCATCTGTTCCACCTGTTGCCCTCTGGTAGACGCTATAGGTCTATGAGGGGCTGCACCACCAGATTTACAAACAGTTTCTTCCCCTGGGCCATAAGAACTTTGAACTCTGCTCATAGCTGTCAGATCACTCAATAAGCTAATTAACATTTTTAACTGTATTTTACATGGTAATGCAGTGCAATAGGGTTCAACATGTCCACATGGTGGCATAAATGGCTGGCTGGTCCCAGCTATATTTTATATTTTTACCTATTTATTATCTTCTTTTGTGTTTTTATTGTGTAAATAGCATTGCCAGAGAAGCACTCTAATCTCATTGTATGTTGTACAATGACAATAAAGCTTCATTCAATGTATTTAATTAATGGTAAGAGATCACCTGAATTAGTGTTTAGACTAAGGCTCCTTACCACTGACAGCTCTGATCCCATACCAGGTCAGAGCAGTGGAGAGAGAGGAGTGAGGGATGTGGAGGCAAAGACAGATGAGGAGAGGAAGGATACCAAGGGATGGAGACAGAAGGAGGAAGCCCTGACGACTCCCCATCCTTTTTAATATTCATAACTGACTGAGGGGAAAAGTATGATAGACGAAGAGCCAGACAGAACATAAAGAGTAAGAGAGAACAGCCTTTGATGATGACTTTTCTTAAAGGAGTTTTCTGGACACTTGTGTGTTAATAAGAACATAATCAATTCATAATTTGAGCACACATCACTGTATGCCCAGGGATCAAATGTAAAGAAAATGTATAGTTCTCTTACTGTCAACCAAAGCAATAAGATTTACCCCAATTATGAGAACTACAGTGTTTTTACAGCTGAAAACACCCAGTCCCATAAAGCTGGGACACTGCGTACATTTAAATATGTTTTATTGGCATCAAATTCAAAATGAGCAAATATGTTTGAAATAACAAGCAGATTCCTCTTTTTGGTTGTTTTTGTGATCTGTTTTAAAGATTTGCGTACCACGATTCAATGGGCACGCAGAGGTACACTGTAAATTCTAATAGCTGTCCTAAATTACATAAATTAGTACACTTAGCAACAATATGTACTGTTTACTAGTTCTTATCAAGTTAGAGTTAATTGCAGGGTGCAAAATATACAGTTCTGAGTGAAGCTAACTTTAAAAAATCAATAACAACAAAGGAAGCAATTATTTTATTGCACAAGTGGGAGGCACGCAACAGTGTGCTGGGAAGACTTGGAAGCAAGTATTAGCGGGGTCGAATCACCCTGCAGCAATTCAGACCTGGCATCTCTGTTTTTTAAGGTTATTAGTATTTCCAGTGTGTGCAAAGCTTGATAACTGCTTAACACACTCCAAACAAAGCAAAACTTGGAGAAAAAAAATCTCCAGTTGTTGATAGGAGACATAACCTTAGTTAACATAAGCACAGCACATCATGTCACACAGTCATGAACCAGACGTGTGTCTTCATGTGCTTTCAGGATCTTCACTTTAAAGTAACAGCACTGCAATATACTTTAAAAATAGTCCTGCCATGAATGTAGCATTAGCAAAAAGCACCGTGTTAGTAAAATGAAGTTAAATTAACAAAAGCTAAAGTGCTCATAGTGTAGAAAATGGCCCATACAATAATCTATATATTACTTATATTACTGAACCTGTTTAAGTGCTGTTTCATCATGTAAATGTGTCACAGAGAGCTGGGAAGTAGGGCTGCAGGGATAACACACTCAAATCATCAAATCAATCTGGAGTGACCTACCTCGCACAGAAAACAACAGCCATTAAGTAGATTGGTTACTTGTAAAAATATAAGTTTGCCAATATCAGAATGGATGTGTCATGGTGGGGAACGCGCTCTGCAGTCACACAGACTGCAAATGCTCACATTAACCTTTCCTGTTCTTTATAAAAGCGATTTATCCTCTGAAATTATTACATTATCAGTTGCTGCTACAGTGGAAGCCATTACAGAAGCCCTTATCAGACATCCATTGTGTGTTAGTGCTGCAGCTCGCTGCTTCTGTCTGTGTGAAGACACTAGTAAAGTAAGACGTACCAGCCCCAAGGTTTAAACATTTGGAACATACTTGTTCCTCCTCGTCTCATTTTTATCTGTATTTATGTCCTACATTGGTCTGTAAACCATGCTACTGCTGACTGGGAGCTTTAATTTATACAAGAATTAAGTTTGTTTCAGTTGTGTCACCCAGATTTCTTAAATAATGATGATGTGATCTAATCTAATACAAAAATTCAGAGACTGCATCGTAAACAGATGTGTACATAATCACAGATCTGGAACAACATACAGTACAACAATCTCACAACAAGATCACTTCCTGAGTTACAGTTATATTTCTAATCACACTAATTTGTGGACGGCAGTAGATCAGTTGGTAGAGCAGTTGCTTATGAACGTGAGAGTCAGTGGTTCAACTCTTGGATATCGGCTATGTCAAGGTGTCCCTGGACAAGACATAAAACCCTGTAGTAGTGCCATCATCTGCTGTCAGACAACTGTACAACAATTTACATGGAATGCAACTTGTCAGGACACATGTACAGATAGAACAACTGTGTGGTGTGTTTTTACTTGTATTTAATTGACAGTGCTAGCAACGTTAGCAAACAATCCCTCAACCGTCATCACATTTTCAGCCGTGCTGTGAGGCGTTCAGGGACAGTATTGATTGTACAAAGTGCAGGACATCTATGTTTTGAAAGCTGCCAAAATAAAACCCTAAGTGACCTATTAGCAACACATTGGATAAGCTGAAAAAATCCTTACCATGCATTTTGGTTTTCAAGGAACAGCGAGAGGTCAGAAAGTAACACAGGAATCTGATTGATTACTAGAACAACCTCAGAATAATGTTCTTTATATATATTTACACTGGAGGAGTTCAGTGTCTATACTGAGCTCGCTACAAATGTATCCTCTCCTCACATATTATATGTATGAGTTGTTCAGAAAACATACAAAACATCAAAATTCCAAAAACTAATATTTTTGTTTGATGAGTGTGTCATTTGAAGGACTTGGTTATATTTAATATAGCAACTTCTTGTTGTTGTGTCTGTTCAGCATGTTTTCATATCTGAATAATAATGTCTGCATATGCAGTTACTCAGCTCAGCTACTTGTTTCTCATCAAGGGGAGGACAAGGCCTGTGGGACCACTGGAGTTGCCATAGCTACCAATAAGGACACTTGGGTCCTGGGGGGATAGGGGACTGGTTCTTACGGTCTTACAGATTTTTAAATATAAACCTTTATTTTACAGGTGCATGAAGTAGTGAGCCAGACTGTATTTAGTCATACTGAGTTACTTTTCAGAGACATGTCCTTGAAAGAACTGCTGCATTTAAATCAAACTTGCTACACTTGTAGAAACCTAAACAGAACGATGAACAATGGGAGGGCGGCCCCGTGACCTCACTATTTCTAAAATCCGTTCATTATCTGTTTCATAAGAGGTACAGTACAGTGTGAGCTTTAAATACAGTCATCCATTAGTGTCCTACTACACATGCATTAGCCCAGTTTAAACACTGAGAGGCTATTAGCCATTCTGACCCACATTTCCTGGGTGTTTTTCTCTCTCACACACATGCACATAAACTGTACAGGACACACACATATGAAAACGTCCCGAAATGCATGTTTCAATGGAGAGCAGGGATTATGTGGTATACATTCCTCAAGAGCAGTACATTAGTGACACATCTTTCTCATGCTGTTAGCAGGATGTCCAGCAGGGACTTTATATCACAGACTGTTAGTTCTGATGGTCACATCACAGTCACCGCTTCAGAAAACCACAGATTGTGTCAGTGTAACAGAATTAGAAGATCATTTTACTCGTTTAGGAAATACCGAAGAGACTACAGCATGTTGATCTGTTAATTAACGACTCATGTCTCCTTTTCAACAGGACCAGCTCATACACTCACGCCGATCAAACAAAAAGCTACTGTATGTTGCTTCCCCTCTATTTCCAACGTACCATACTAGCAGCACACAGAGGCCAAACCCACTATACTGTTATATTTTAACAGTGAATCTGCCTTTTTTGGAGCAGGCTACTTGCTCTTTTAATTATCTCTTCTTTTTATACTTGCAGCAAGATAATTTTGGTCGTTTAGACATGCTGCCATCCGTTCTTTCTGTATCCTCAGGCATGATTTCTGAGAGCAGGGGACAGTAGAGAAGCATTTTGTCCTTCCCAGCATATGAAAACTGGAAATTTGTCCCCTCAGTAACTGTCATGACCAGCTATTGTTTGCCTCCAAAAGCTAAAAGAAAACAAATGTTCTCTTCTCAGCATTAAACCAGCTCCAAAACGTACTGAACTCCTCCTTCTTCATGCTGGTAATTATATGTCCACCAGCAGCAGTGAACACAACAGCTGTGCGAGTGGCTCCAAGCTCACGAGCTTGTGCCAAAGTTTTTTACCTTGTGACAATTAATCTACCCCACAGATAAAAGTCTTTTGAGATCACAGCATCATGCATATGTTAGAATTATTAATTGTGTGACTGCGTGTGTCCGCCTCTGCCAAAGTGCCACTGTAGGCAATTGCCTAGTTCGCTTATATGGACGCACCGGCACTGCTCTTCAATTTTTAATATAAGCTCACAAAAGTAAGGTTTAGGAGCAGTAGCTAGTACTGCAGCAAGTCAATTTTATGATTTTTCTTGCCCTAGGTTTCAGCTACATACTGCAGCATATGGTGTAAAAACAGAACCATGCACTAACTTTAAAACATCATCCCAAAAGTCAAGTATGGTGGAGGGAGCATCATGATCTGGGGCTGCTTTGCTGCCTCTGGACGTGGACAGCTTGCCACCATGGAAGTGAAAATAAATGCCCAAGTTTATCGAGGTATCGAACAGGATGATGTCAGAGTAGCATCTGCAAGCTAAAGCTCAGTGGAAGTTGGGTGATGCAGCAGGACAATGATCCTAAACTTCTGCAAAAGTTGAAGAAGAAGAATGAGTCCATCTTTAGAGTGCATAGAGAAATTTGATATATTTTTTATAAAATATCTTCTCATTTAGAATTTGATGCCAGCAACACCTTAGTGACGCTGAAAAAATTGTGTAATGCTAGAAAAGCAACAACTGGTGAAACATCCCAGAAGTATTGAGGTTAACTGTCAACATGTCAGTGTCATGGAGAGCAGAACAATAAAACTTTATTGTCTAATTTTTATCCTAAAATACAAAAATCTGATTTCAAGAACTGATTAACTACAATATACTGAAATTAAAGGAAGGTAAAATGTTACATTCTCCTGGCAGCAGCTGTCAGTAAAAATATATTGCTGAGCTGAATAAAAATGATTTGGTGCCAGCAAAAAAATGATGTAACTCCACTGTAAGTGAGAGGAGGATATGAACATACTTTTTTATTAAAGAGAATTAAAGTTCTGTACTTTTCCTCTCTTCAGCATTCTCTAACACTTTGTGTTGTGAAAGCTTTTGCTTCATTTGAGCTGGGTCATGTCAGGATCATGTACACTGTAGTATATTGTACATATTCCAGTAATTTTAGACATCTGTGACATAACAGAGCATTCAATGAACCAATTCAGACTTTCAAAAGGCCCAAGGCTGTTTCTTTGCACACTGAAAGTGGTGTGAGGTAGAAAGCTCCATCTGATCGGCCCCTTTCCAGGAACATCTGCCCTGTCTCTTTTTCCCCACACTCTGTTTGAACACTCAGTCTTCTCTTTTTGTGTTTATTCCTGGACTACAAGGCAGTAGGTGTGTGTGTGTGTGTGTGAGAGAGAGAGAGTTCTTGTATGTCCAGCAGAGTGAGGACATTTTGACAAAGTGAGGATGGTCCTCACATTCTGTCACACCCTTTCCAAAGCCTGTTTCAGATATAAGCATTGTTTTAAGAGTTAAGGTTAGAATTAGATTAGTTTAGTTTTTGGTTAATCTTGAAGTGAGGACCATTCAAGTGTGTGTGTGTGTGTGTGTGTCTGTGTCTGTGTTACAGAGAGAAAGAGAGACTTTGTGAAAAGCAGGTGCAATTTGTGGCATCTCTGACCCAGGTGTTCATGTTCAACAAGATCCAGAAAAGTCCTGGATTAGTTTCCATGGAATTCGTTCTGTAACTTCACAAACAACAGTAACGACTGATGCAAATGTTTTATTGTAGGTAACTGAGAATGAATGCACAGATTAAAGAGAGAAGACCATAGCAACCGTCTTTACTCTAGTTTAGGGTGTAGATTTAGCTTTGGAAGTGTGTACAGTAATGATAGAACATAATTTCATGCATCTGTATTATCAAAACAGGCTCATTTGTTTTAGATTGTTATTTTGCCTGTATTTTGAAAGGCTGACAGTGGAGAGACATGGGTACAGAGATACTGTGACATGCAACAAATGTCCCCAGCTGGACCCTGAAGTAACCAACCATGCACAATAACCATTAGGCTTCCAGTGTGCTCCAAGGCTGACTCACTTTTAACCAGGCTGGATCACCAGAGAAACAGATGCTGCACAGCTAACCTGCCCAGGAGTAAGTCAACAGCTCAACCACTGACTGATCAGATCACTGGAAAAAGTGAGTCTGTGTGTCTGGTAGTTGTAGTGCAGGACAGCTTTTAGTTTATATGCTCTGAGACTGAGGATCTGAGAAAATCTGAAAGTGTATATAAATACATATATAAATACTGAATTCTGCATTTATTTATTTCACTGTGTTGTGTTGATATTTATAAATGTTGCACTCCCTCTCACAGACAGTATATATGTAGACTTTTATTTTTATTTCGATTTTATTGATTATTTTAAATAGATTAAATTTTCTCTTTGTGTGTGTGCGTACACATTAGTCTGAAAATGTTTTTTTTAACTTTCTTTTTCTTGTCAGTCATCTGTAAAACACTTTGTATTACATGAGAAGACAATAATAACTGGATATAAAAACTTTTTTTTGTAAAAATAGAAATAGAAATCAACATACCAGTCAGATTGTATCATAAAAGTGCCTCACATACTTGTACAATCGTAAGAGAGTAAAACAAATACTAATTAAATAAACCCTAATAATAATTCCTTTACTTAAATTAAAGTATATGTATAATTAGTTTTACTGCAATATTATTGCCTGTTCTGGTTATGTGATCATATTTTGTGATACCAGTTATGCTGGATGGTAGAAATGCTGGCCTGAGAAAACCAGACTGAAGCCACAGTCTTCACGTTCATGTGCATGTGAAATAGGACGATCACACTCATCTCCAGACTGAGCTCTGCTTTATGTACATGTTTATTTCTATTCTTGATTTCTAACTACATTAAGACTTTAGGTACATTATTATATCATAAATACTACAATACAAACAGCAGACAGGAAAAGGTGCAGGTTGACTGGACTGACACAGAGATTAATGACAGTAAAATTGATTATGAACCGATTTTGACTAAAAACTCTTAATTTACAACTTTGAATTCACAGAGGAATGTAGGTTGTAGGTGGAAGAAGACAAGCTGCTATTACTGTGATGGCACCTCACTTGTAACCTTGCATTTACAGTAGTAATTTACTGTGCATTAAAGTATTTAAGTAAGTATTTAGCAGAAAATTTTCCACATGTTCCTGTAAAGCCAGTTTTATGTTTAAATGCATTATCATTTAAATAAACTGGACAGGCGTTCCAATGGTAAAATTCAACGTACAATCCATAAAGCTCTGCCACCTTATCTGTGTGCATCCTCATAATAATCAAAATAATCCTAATTTCTCATTCTTACAACTGTACCTGTAGTATAGTATGAGAAAATATGCATAGACCTCACATTTGCACCATCAGAGTGCAACACTTCTTAAAAAACTCTCAACATATAAAAACTGTGCAAATTCTGATGAAGGCCATAATTTGAATGATTCTGGATATCTTAAAAAATGGAAATGTATCCAGACAGCAGTTTGAAAAATAGCAGGCAAAAGTGGGACAACTTGCTACCTTTTAAACCTCTGAGTCTGACTGTCAGCACTGCACATAGACACCAGGGAGTGGGCTTTTTTTCCCTTTTTGCTCCAAAAGTTTCTATGAAAATATAGTCTGGATATACCACTTAGATGTTTTCAGCAGGATTCAAATTGTGACAAGTGGCATTCCGGGAGCCAGGCTCCCAAAAGACACTCCGGGGCTGCTGGGAAAATACACACCACAGACCTACAATGTATTTTTGTTTTGGTAGTTCAGATATTTATATTTATACAAAAGTTGTTCTGATACATAAAGTGTAAGGGACTGCTGTACTGTTTCTCTATATATGAAACCAAAACAGTGTGAACCTCAGGTTTAATAAACTACTGAGTCCACTTTTGACTTTTCTTAAATGGGTTGATTATGACCTGATTAAAAGACAATAAAGTACTTGGTGCCGTAAATATTCACTAAACCACCAGATTTGTACTAATGAAAACATCCCATAACAAACACACTACTTATGCTGTTTTCTCAGTTTTCCCATTCATGGCAGAATAAACCCGCAGCTAATGCATGACAGTATGAAGATCTCAATATATAATAATTGTAACGACATACTTTATTGATCTCCTTGGGGAAATTGTTGTTTGGACAGCTGTAGTAGATGACGGAACTACTGTAGGGTTTCGGTGTCTTGTTTAAGCACACTTCAACATGTAGCTTTGGAGGACCTGGGAAATGAACTCACCGTGGGGTTTGTAGACAACTGCTCCACCCACTGAACTACTTACCACTCCTTGAATCATAACCCCCGTATTGTAATAGCCTATGTATTGTATCAGCAGATTCCTGCCAATAGACAGCCCTATTAGGAACTCATCTTTTTGAATTGATTGACAATTATCTCCCAGAGTTTGGCACAAAGTGTTACACAACCCACCCTTGCTTGCAGAGAGTGAGGAGGTGAGTGTGGATGCTCTTTTTATACTCAGTCATGATCCCCTCACCTGTTAGCAAATAACCTGCTAATTTTGGAATAACCCAGGACTGTGTTATTTGAATTTTTTAAAACTTTTTTTCAGTTTGAGCATATGAACAAATCACAGATTTTACTTTTATAGAAATAGGGTTTTTACAACGTAAAGCACCAATTTGCAGGAAATTGTTGTTGGACATGTATAACATAGATGACGGTGCTACTACAGGGTTTCAGTGTCCAAGGACAAACCACAGAAACAAGGAGTCAAAGCACTGACCCTGCAGTTTATGGATGACTTTGACACCACAGTTGTAAATATCTGTCATACTTTGACCTATTGTCGTGGACAGCGATGTATGTGCAATTTTGTCCAATGTAATGTGTGTGCTAGCCACAAATTCATCTAATAGCAAAGTAATGTCTAGAAGTAAATACACATCAAACAATTTTCTACCAGTGTGTGAGTCAAAGTTTGTGCAATCACATGGTCCTAACCCACTGTAATTGTGTGGCACCATAAAACGTTTCACAATTCTCGCAAGAGCTCTCCGAAACAAAATTTGAATGTAACATATTGGGGCTTTAATACTTTATTTTATGGAGGCTGACCATGGGGAAATAAATCACCTTTTACTGTAGTTGCTATAGCTGACATTATTCTATTCAGTTGATTTTGGTACAGTAATAGTCACTAGTTTTCTCAGCCACACCTCCTTTAGATTGATCTCTTGTCTTTGGGTCAGTGTAGTCTAAACATGGATTCTACTACCACTTCTGAGGAAGGTCTCAGATGTTTTAATAAAATACACAGCTCACCCTAGTATTACTACAGCCAATGTGATCAAACCTTGTGGTTTGACCTCTGTAATGCTGTATAACATTAATTTCTTTATAATGCAATGCCATTGAACTGCTATTTTCTCCATCTTGTATGTGTTGTTTTCCTTATATTCTGACTCACCTTGTAAAATAATCCATCTTAATTGGAGATGTCGTTATTTTTACCATGATTTTACTATGTTTTAGTCCTACAAAAGGTACAAAGAAATGCTCCAGTCTCCAGAACTCTCCAGTCTGAAACTTCTTTTCAATTGCATCCAATCTCATTTTTTTCCACATCATTTCTTTGACACTAGATCCTCTGCACCATCCATCTTCTCCCTCTCCATCTCATTTCAAAGCCTATTTCACATCTGACATGATCTAAAGAGATAGATGTTTAAAAATAACATTGTCTTGAGAGTATCAAGCTTTTAAGGATGCTGTGTGTCATACAGTAATCTCATATTCTTAAGAAGATATAAAAGGGCTTTAAGAATAGCAGGGGTGGTGTGGGTGCTTGTAAGGATTATTGAGATAGAGGTAAAGTGTACTAATCAAAAAGGGTTTTTACATGAGACTACTGTCAGTGTTGAACTGCATTATAAAGGGTGGTAGTTGTTGGGTTCTGAAACGATTGACGGTAGGCGTATTGCGTCACTTCCTGTTGCCGATACTGATCGTTCTGTTACACGT
>JAUMHL010000029.1:1284899-1320349 GCA_032362345.1 Sandelia bainsii | reverse complement strand
TTATGAATCACTCCTCTAGTGTTAATGTTTGATTTATGTAATTTAGATGGACGGGGAGCAGACACAGTCTCTATGGGGTGCTGATAGTTTTGGGGGGTGACGGCTGTGAGGAAGCTGCAGAGAGGCGTGTAAGACTGCGACTCCAAGCCCAGTTCCCTGTTAGCTTTAAGCAGGTGCAGTGGAAACAGTGGTTTTAAATGTGATTATTTAATCTGAGAAACACAAGATCAAACTTGATCTCATCTATGTTTACACTGTAACCGGGATATTTCTTTTGTTTCTGCCTTTGTCTTTAAGACCCACTCCACTCAAAAATATGTTTGTCTTATGTGTATATGTCCTACATTGACTTCTACTATACTGACTGGTGTATGTGCAGAGTTTGTCACTAACAGGGTGTTTTCACATTGTTCTGTTGAAGGGGGTTGGTTTAGATTCACTTCCTGAAAAGCCTGGTTTAAAAATGAAATTTGGCTAAATGCCAAATTTTGATGAACAGCAGATTCCTCATCTTAGTCTGGTAGCAACTGAGGCTCCAGCATAGGAGGCTCCATGAATATCTCCAGTATTGTCCTACAAGCAGTGTTTTCAGCAGTGAAGCAACCGTGGAGCCCTGATGCTGTTTCATTTGCATATAATGAATATTCATAGATCATGGAATTTACAATGAGGGAGACAGACCAGACCTCTTTCTGTGCCTTTTTCAGGCGTTTACTGAACTTGTTTGTGGAAAGAAAAGAGTTTTTCACAGCAGAGTGTTTATATATGCCTTAGAATGTGACTGGAGCGGGTCTTTAACACATACAGCAAAAGCAAAAATCGACTGAAGGAATATTTTAGTTTTAGTATATTTATTCACATATTGCTGGACACAGGGTGGCATGGTGGTGTAGTGGTTAGCGTGGTCGCCTCACAGCAAGAAGGACCCAGGTTTGAATCCACGAGTCATCAGGGGGGCTTTCTGTGTGGAGTTTGCATGTTCTCCGAGTGTCTGTGTGGGTTTTCTTCCTCCCAACATCCAAAGACATGCATGTTAGATTAATTGGTGACTGTAAATTGTTCGTGAGTGTGAGTGTGAATGCTTGTTTGTCTCTATATGTCGGCCCTGTGATAGACAGGTGACCTGTCCAGGGTGTACCCCACCTCTTGCCCAATGACAGCTGGGATAGGCTCCAGCCCTCCTGTGACCCTTAAGAGGACAAGTGGTTAAGATGATGGACAATGGAATGAGGAAAAAATTGTAGGTAGTTAGGTCACTGCATGACCATCACAACCACCAAGTTGCTGTGGAGCAGTGCTGATCACATCATTATTTTATGCTCACAAGACTGTCCGACAGAATAAACATAAATACAGGTTAATGACAAAGTCCTTACGGATGCTGTATTTGTGTCCAAACACAGTTTACAGTTGTAAAGTAGCAGCCAGGTTACCTGCTAAGGGAGTTCAACACTGTAATTATTCTAGTGGATCTATTTGCTCCCAGTTGCACAATGACAATAGTGATCAACAAACGGCACACCTCTTTAAATTCCACCAATGTGTCAAGCTTGCTAGAAGACAAGAAAATACTCTTGAATAACACAAAAAATCCACTGTTTGTGCCGTGAAGAACCATATTGCTGGCCAGTTGCTTCAGAAGGATCCAGACAATATTCCCTCCATTGCTTTTCCACTTTGAACCCATTGTTGTTCACATTCATTTCTGTAACCTCACTAGAGTACAACATCAACATTACACGACTGTATAATAACAATACCTATTTAATTCTTCTAATTTCCAGGAAATTATGAGTAAATTAGTGACACTTTGTCAAGTCATTTACATCTGTATGAGAGACACAGGGATGTCAATCTTTTCCAACCTGGTCGTGCCAACATTTGACACCTAGAGCAGTGACGTAGGTTGGATGGGCCACTGACACGAAGGAGCTTCCCACAGGAGACAGAAGTTTGAGACTAGTGTGAGACTTAATTCATTAACTTATGACAACACTTATTAAAAAACGTATTAATGTTGATCGTCTAACATTAATCACATTTATTATTGAAAGGAAACATCTACCAGTTGCTTTTCCTGTGCCGCCAAATACTGACGGTTCTTGTTCATGAATTCAATTTCGACCAAAAATAGTTTGATTCAGAACCTAGAATTCTGAATCAGACGCAAGATATCCCAACGTCAACAGGAACTGTGATGATGTCGGCATCGTGAGTGGGCGTGTACTAAACTTGCAAAAGCAAAAAAAAAAAGCTAAATGGAGCACACACCAATCCAGGTGCCAGTAATTTGTCAACTAAAAGTTGTTAGAGGACTTAGACTTTGACCTTATGGACATCTGCTGCTATTTAAGCTCTCAGCAGCTATAACCAGTTTCTGCTGGTCTGGTGTTCTTCTGCTTCATGTCCAGTTAAACGGTCAAAATGTGTTGTGTTTGGTGATTATTCAGTTTATGAGACTGATCTGAATACCTTCACCGCCCCTATACTAATTTCCAAACACTGAACTTCTGTCTGTTTGGTTGATCTCATCTCTTTCCTTGAAATTTGCTGGACAGGTTTTTCTTCTTGTTTTTCTTCATGTCCAGTAAATGCTGATGGAGGAAGCAATTTTATCAGAGCCTCTGGTCTCTGACCACAGCGCTCAGTCAAGATTTCATCAGAGGCTCTGAATGGGCCTCAAGTTGCAGGCAAATTCAAATGAATGACAGCAACATCTCCGGGCCATTCAGGCTGGAAGGAAGCCTAAGCTAGAGAAGAAGAATGAGAAGGATAACAAGAGTGGAGTGGTTCTGGAGGAGCAGACAGAAATAAGACAAAAGAGGCAAAGGAAAAGTGGACCAGCAACGAACAGCAGGGGGATAGACAGAATAGAGAAGGAGGTGAAGAGCTGGAAGGAGAGAGGAGATGAGAGAGAATAAAGGCAAGAGGAACAGGAAGATAAAGGACACATGGAGACAACCAGACACAGATGTTATCAAATATACAGAAGAAGTGCACAACTAAAGGATGAGCCCTTAGAGCCTGTTGCAAAGAGAGACAGGAAGAGATACGACAGAGGGAGAGAACGAAGAGTGATAGAGAGATGAGAGTAGTCTCTGATATTTTATAGCTAACGTCCCCTGGATCTGGCTGTGTCACCTTCTGGCTCTGTTATGGCTGCTGACAGCAATGCCCACAGCCTCACTCACAGCTCTTTTTTCTACATTTACAGAAAAGGTATTTAATGATGCATTTGATGTGTTACATTGTCCTCGACAATACATGTTATCCTGAAGCAGGTGTCAAGAGAGAAAAAGCATAAAGGAGGAAGAGAGTGAAAAAGACAATTTTATTCTTCACTTCTCAAACTACACATGTAGCACATCTGACAACAACCACCATCTGGCAAGGGGTGACACTCCTGTTAAACCTCCTGATACCCTGTACTGTGTCGGGGTACAGTCCAATTCAGGATTTAGTTGCCCTCCATTACAGCTTTTAGTGTGAAGTATTGACGTGATTGCGGCTCAGACAGTATATACTACTTGTCAACTCATCCTCAGGCTGCTGCACTGCAGTGTTGATCATTTCAATATTTTATGATCATAACATTCTCTGACAAAATCTGTAGAAAGAGTATTGACAACACCTGTACTGTGTACTAATATTTTCTTCCGATGCAAATTCTCAATATACAATTAATAATGAACTGATAAAGGCTGATGTATTATTATGGATGAAGCAGCTGTCAGTAAATAAAGTGGTTCTAATCAGCTCCACCTTTACCAACTGCTAGTTTTGTTCCACATTAAGTTGCATTTGTATATTTACATTATCACCAGTGTTAAGTTTAATGCTGTTTAAAATACACAATTTTCTTAGTGGAGAACTTTTGTACTTTAAGTACATTTTTAAGTATGTACTTACATCACTGGAAGTAACATAAAGTCTATTTAGTGCCACGCAGTACTTGTATTGTGAGGGAGGAGGCTGCAATGAAGAGAAATATTAACCATTTTTACTGGCTGGATGTACATACACGTCTCTTTAGTACGACTCATGACTTTCAAACAGAATGCCATATAATATATAGTCACAAAGCATCTGTTTAGCAAATCTAAGTAAGTTGCAAAATGTATACATTTAAAATAAAATAAATGCTAGTAAAAGTCTAAATTATATCATACTGTATATCTGGATGCAGAAGAAGAGACACTATACATTAACGTTTGAAACACATCTCCTGTTAAACGTGTATATTGCATCTTGTGCATCTGAGGCCGTGTGACAGGCATGTTAACCATCACATGCATACAAACACGTATTAATAGCTGCTATGTCACACACTTCAAATGACTGAGTGTGAAATTTGTTGATTCTGTTCTGTCTCAATGGGTGCTTCTGGACCCTATAGAACCTATGAAGTGAAGCAGAGGTGCTGCTACCTACGCCTGCCAAATACTCTCCAGGGTTCCACGGCATCTTCAGTACATTCTGTATCTCGTTGTATTATATTTAGTTTTATATTTTACAGCACAGAGTCACAGCTCATGGGCGAACAACTGCAACACCAAAAGCCTCCTTTCTCTCTGATTCCTCTTATCTATCATTCTGAGCACCTCCATGTTTACAGCAAAGTAGCATTGAAGTTGCATCATTTGTACTCCCTGCAAACTCTGTTGGGTCATCTCACAGTAATCCCATTCAAGAGGGAGTAGTGATTTCTGGTTCTGTTTCTGCTCTGAAGCTGGCAGACACCCACCTCTCGCTATTTGCCTTCTGAAAACATCCACAGCCACTCTCATCTCAGCCAGTTGCTTGCATGTCCCATGTAGCTACAAAGGTGATAACAGCAAATGTAGGCATAAGATGACACCCATCAGCGACCTGAGGCTTGTACATACAGCATACAGTTTTTTTTGTCCTTATTTTGCTGACTGCATTGCCATTTTGTTCTCCAAAAACAACCTGAAGGAGCCATTTCTCCTGTGCACAGCACTAACACAAAGCAGGGACAAAGGTGAACAGTGAATGTAGACTGAGGGTGGAAAAACTAGTCAAAGTCGCTGATGTGAAGAGCCTAATACTGTCAGTCTTGAATTTCCCTAAAGGCCTGTCACGTCTTTCTCTCTCTCTCTCTCTCTCTCTCTCTCTCATACATTGATATATTACACTGCCTAACCCTAACCTAAATCTTATTAGTTTGCCAAAATGTCCTGGTAGTATAACCTTCAAACCGGTCCACATTCTGCATTCAAAACACCGCCATGTTGGCAGGAGTGGTTAGTATCTAGTTAGGGACCAGTTAGCATTACACACACTGCTCATTGTTTATGCTAATATTAACCATGATGACGAGACAATGGTGGACAGATGTCTGGATACCTCGGCTCTGTAGCCCCAGCTTGTGTCTGTCATGTATTAGTTACACTTCAGTCACAGAGAATTTTCCATAACCAATAAAACACTCATCACAGTACTTAAAGTTCCAAATCCAAACTCGAGCCATTCATTTTCACTGATGATGTTCCTGCCAACATGGCGGCATAACCAGAAATAGTCATGTGACGTCCAAAGCTCTATGCAAGAGGACACACACACACACACACACACACACACACACACACCTTATTTGGAAATATTTCAGCCTCATTCTAAAAGGAGAAATGCAGCATTAACAAAGTATGACCCGCTGTAGCATTAAAGTGCAAATCGAAATGAATCTTTCTAAAGTAATTATAAAATTGACACTGGTCCTGTTCGACAGGAGCAATATGCAGTGTGGCTGAAGAGAATGAATTTGCTGACATGTAAATAGAATAGAATACTTATCCTTAGTGACTAAAGAGGTCATGAGATTAAGTTGCCATGTGAGCAATAGTCTTCTGTAGGTGCAGTAAAGCTTAGTGCACCAAAGTTACTTGTTTGTAAGCGGAAGTGCTCGGTGCCAATAGAAAAATAATCCACCAGCTGTAACAGTCATCAGAGGCAACCTGCAAAAGAATGACTTTTTACACTAGTTAGCCTTGGCATCTTCTCTATAGTCAAGATGAAGTAAAGGAAAAAAGGGGACATTAACTTGGTTGTGACAGGAGGTAAACACTGAGTTTGGCCCATTTATAAGCACGGTCAGCAGTTAGAGCAGCATCGGCAGCTCTGACAGACAACTTGTGGAGGCAGTGAAGTTTAACCCAATTGCCACAATTTGCGTCAATCAAACAGACACAATGCACATATTTTTAGACTTTGTGTGACAGTTTTCCAAGGACATCATTATCTTTAATGTGCGTTGTGTAAATCCCTTTAGAAACCACAGAGGAATGATACTCCTGTGACAGACTTTGACAGCTCCTACATTAGATGCAGAGGTAAAGATTCAGCCTCTTGGCATCACTGATATCTGGTCATAAACTTCAAATGAACAGGCATTGCTTTCCTCTGCACCATTCCACTAGATTGGACACAGACACAAGATTTATATATATAATATATATAGATATATAGATATTTTCTGCACTGCAGGACAAACAGCGCACAGAGCCACAGTGAGCTGTTAGATAAGAAGCTACAGTCAAACCAGCTGTACCAGAACATCATCAAGGTAAACAAAGCTTTGTCTGGGCAACTGTGGAGCAGTTGGACAAGCAGGTCAGTGGTTCAATCCTCATCTCTCCCTGACCATGTTGAAGTGTCATTGGACAAGACACACAGGATCTTGTGGTAGAAGCACGTCATCAGACCTTATGGCAGGTGCTCATTATCTAAACATCTTAGTTACAACCAGGGTATACATTTTTGCGATGGGCATACATGATGTGTGATGACATGATGTGTGGCGGGCATACATGCCCTTCGTTGCTCTTCCATTTGGCCATTAAACTCTGCAACCACACACCCTGGCTTCCCTGGAATCTGCACATTAATTTAAAACTTGTATGTAGTTTATATATTGTGGACATCAAACCACAAGATGTGCACATATGCCCATTTGTTTACTGTCTTTAGTTCCAGTCCAGTGGCCTTTTTGCCCTCTGAAAATGTATGCCATCGAAGGTCAAATAGCCCTGCTCTTTAAATTATAAATTATGTCTTAACTATGAGAAATCTTTTCTGCATAAAGTGATAGAGGTGATGGCCAGAACTCAAAAAAAGAAAACCCATGTTGCAATAAACCACCAAAGACATCAATGTTTGTATAAAAGTGGTGTTAACCCATACACTAGACACAGCACTGCACTAATCTGCTTAATTTAGTATTATGAAAAGACAACGTCGCATCCAATAGAACTGACAAGAAAAAGAAAGGAAAGAAAACAGAAGAAAACCATATTAAACTCTATTGTAGTCACTTTATAGAACATAAAGTTGACTGTTCTCTTCAAACGGAATAACAAGCTAGTAAGTGCTTTCCCCCTCTGCATGTAAAATCTTGTAGATAAAGGACCAGGAGCAAACAAATCTAAAACATCTACTGGGCATGGATCTAACCCACAGCATTTTGCCACAGCATCGACAGCTGTGAATTTTAATTGATAATCACTGACAATAAGGTTCCTTCACAATACATCTACAGATCTATTCCCCGGCTGATGTTGATGTAAGTTGTATTTATATAGCAATCTAGGAATCCATTGTAGTTTTATTAGTGCAAATTCTGGGCCAGTTTAGCTTCAAATACCCAGTCTAACATACCCACGTTTTGAGGATTTTTCTAAACCTCAACACGAAACAAATATTGCACAAAAACTTACACTGTATCTGACTGGTTGTATGAGGTAGGTGATGGTGTATTACCTGGAACGAAGCTTCCCTGGACAACGTCCTTATACGCCCACCAACCCTCATCAAGCTTGGATGTAATAGGCTGAGCTGCAGTGAGAAAAGAGAGAAATAAATTAGGACGTCACTCTTTGTGACGTTACAGTGAACAGCTGCAGTGGCAAAATAGAAAAATATAAAACTAAAAACTGTGATAAAAGAAAATCCCATTCCAAAACAATCTCCAGCAGGTTTACCTTCAAAATAAGAGTCTTGACCAGGTAAGCTTACTGAGAGGCATTGGAGGAAACTAGTTTTTCAAAATAAGGTGCTATGAGCTCATGGCAGGAGCCAGAAGAATGGGTTTGATATTAAAAATAATATGGGTGCCCTGTAGAATTCCAAACTGTCAAAATAAAAGCTAGCAGATGTTACATTAGCTTATATGAAGGTAATTTGAAACTTTTCTTTAGGTTTATTTATGAAAGATCCAACAATATTCAACTCAAATACAGAGTACTTTTTTTGTTTGTAAGCTTTCAACTTAAAAGACATAGGCAGCTATTTGCTACCCCATGTGCTAGATCTGTAAATGTCATCTAATTCAGAGGTCCCCAACCACCAGGCCGCAACCCGGTACCGGTCCGTGGGTCACATTTAATCGACACAAAAGAGATCAGCTTTTCAATTGAATTGATTGCTTTTCATCCCAGCAACTCACAGGACCTGGTGCCATGACATCATACCATGATATCCCAAATTGAATGTGTTCCTGTACAGATTAGTCACAAACCTACTTCCAAGTGGAAGTGCAATGAGCAAGACCAGTACATTAACACAGCACGGAAGCTGTTGCTTGTGCAAACAATGGTTTGACAAGATGTGAAATGAATGAATTTTAGGAAAACGTGATTGCCCAATTTCCTACTGTATGTACGGTGTTGTTGGTGTGTTTGGAACTCGTGGAAACAACAACCCAGTCATAGGGAACAGTCAAAGCAAAAAATAAATGCATAGCATAGTAAAAAAACATAGTCAACACACCTCCAGAACTATGGCTTCACCAGGGCCCAGTGATTTGTCGTTGTTAGTGTACATGTAGCCTAGTCCTTTGGCCTACCAATCACCCAAAGCTATTTTCCATTGCCAGGGCATTAACATTTATCTAGTTTGTTATAGAAAAACTAGTTGTTCTCAGAGTCCAGATAAAGCACCAGATCACAGCAGAAGTCATTTAACGTTACCTTCCCTATAGAACAGGTCTGTACCTTGTTCTTTTATTAAACAATCTAAACAGCCTCATGTGATTTATCTTATGTAATTACTGTCTCTACATGGTCACGTAATGTTTACTATTCTCCTCTGATCTCTGTATCACGCTTGGAGGAGTCCTGCCCTGATGCACGCACACACACACACAGAGCACACGTCGCACGTCAACCACCTGAAAAGCGTTTTTTAAACATTAACATAACACAAACATAAACAGAATTTGACTGCTGTCATCAAAAGACACACATGAACGTCATGATTCCTTTAAGTGTCTGTGTCGGTGTCCGTTGTTTGGGTGATTTGCTGGCATCGGTTCTGTTGTGGAAAGCTGCAGCAGTCTTAGGCCCACCCCCAAATGCTCTCATTGGTTGAGACGCTTCTTGATGCCAATCTAAAGCCAGAACTCATCAATATCCCACCCCTCCTGTGACCCATTGTTTGTCTGTATGTGTATTCAGACCCAGCGAGCAACGGACTTTCATCGTCATAATAATAATAATAATAAAACTGCGTTAACGCGCGATAAAATAATTATCGGCGTTAATTAATCAACGCATTAACGCGATAATAACACGTTAACGTGCCCAGCCCTAGAAAAAATATCTTTCTCAATAAACAGATCGCTCCATGTTGCCTATGCCTATAAATCTATACATTATGTTTTTCCCTACTCAACATTGCACTGAAAAACAATGATTTGGATTATCTGTATATATTGTTCCAGAGATGGATCAGACTGCATGAAGGACACTTGCACAACTCAACCTCTGCATGACAATGTCCAAAAACAAAAACAACAAGCAGTCACTTCAGAAAGTTATAATTGTGTGGTCTAATGCGTCTTAGACCACCTCAGACAAGTGGTTTAAGTGATCAGATCACAATCTGTCTTGGTGGTTCTTTACACTTGTTTGTAGCTCCTGTGATCTGATTGACCAAGACACATTTTCAAACCAGGGTCTGTGAAACATGAAGGTAGGAGTGTGCTGATGAGGTCAGAGTGTAAGAGAAATGAGATTTAAAGATCAATCAATGAATCCAAGTTTGTAAACCTACATAATAAATGAAAAGATGTCTCCCAGTCTTGAAACTTGGCAAGAGAAGAACTTTCCAATATGACAACATTCCCAAACACACTGCGCCAAAAACTCAAGTTTTCAAAGAAGAAAACAGTGAAAACAACCAGGACAAATAGAGTACATTTCCTGACTTGAATCCAACACCTTTGCAGTATTTTAAAGCAGAATGCAGAGCAACAAAACTGCTCCAACAAAGTGAAGAACAGCACTACATCTCTCCAGGAGGATCGAATAGAGGGATGTACTGACTTATGTTGTAGCTGGTTCCTGGAGCTTTCCTCATCATTCAATTAGTCAAACATTTCTGCTTTCGTCTTCAATTGGCTTCATTCTTCTTGGACTCTGGCCACAAACAAATGCATTTGTGTTGCATTAATTAGAGTTCCCTGAAATAAAGCACAGTTTTTATGGCTGGTGTGAAACCTACCTGCTGTGTTGCCAAATTTCACCCAAGAAGGT
Organism: Sandelia bainsii; assembly: GCA_032362345.1. NCBI lineage: Eukaryota > Metazoa > Chordata > Actinopteri > Anabantiformes > Anabantidae > Sandelia > Sandelia bainsii. The sequence continues at coordinate 1,309,799 of JAUMHL010000029.1, read as the reverse complement.
TTCACCAGAATGTTGCATGCGCAACAGAAATCAGACAGTAGCGACTGTGCAGCAGAAGTTGAGGCTTGCAGCTTCAGAAGTGATGAGTAGGAAGTCCTGACTCATACTACTGAGGGAATCTCTGTGTGGCGCTAAATGGACGGTTGCCTCTCTAACTTATTGACTGTGATATTCATGAGCCAGGCTATTTATATTCATAGTGGGATGCTTGATCCACTATGATCTACATGTGTGTGTGTGTGTGTGCGACCACGTGCATGTGAGACTACAGATCAAAGAGTTGGGTGATGTAGAGTTTTGAGGAATGAATTCAATATTCTGAATCTCTCCACTGTGCACTGGCTGATGGAGAGTTACAGTCGTAAAAACACACTTGATGATTTAGCTGATTGGCAGGTATCAGTGGTGACTTCTGTGGTGACATCAATGCAACCTCATCCTAGTATTTTTGTGTCGCTCTGATATTCTTAAGGATCTTTTCGCCTCCTTACCTGATGACGTGCAGATGATATATGTTTGCAGAATCACTGATATATCCCACACGACATGCATTCTTCGTTCAGTTCATGCTCGTGTTCTGCAGCTGTTGCGGGACGGTCGCACTTGTGGAAGACACGGCCAAACTTTGAGCATTTTCCCTCTTCTTTGGTTCTCGTTGTCGCTCGCCTCTCTCCCTCTCGCGGAGCGCAGAGACGCTTTGAAGCCTCGCAGGAGATCCGCCCTCACAGCGTCGTCCTCTTTGACATCCCGGTTTGGTGCTCGGGCAACATCTCGCCGTGTTTCCTTGTTATCTCGTCTACTTATTGGCCAGGTCACAATATCAGCTCAAAAATGGAGCTTCGATGAACGGTTCGTTACGCAGCTCTTCCTCCTGCCCTTCCTTTGGATCAGATGGATGTTTGTGACGCACCGCTGGTCTGCAGCAGATCAGGCAACTTTACTGACGACGCAAAGCGCGCAGAGAGCGCACGGAGCATCAGTACATCCATGACACTGTGCGATCGCTTTAAAGCAGGACTTCGTGCGCTTTAGTGGGAAATATAGGCTGCAAGACATAGTTGCCAAAATGTCATTCATCTATTATCAAAGTGGGATGTGGAGTCATAATCCAACAGTGAGACGTTGTACAACACGACAAGCAAACACTTGTTTTATTCCAATGTTCAAAACTAAGAAAGAAAGAAAAAAAAAGTCAGCATCAGTGATGATCTCACTGTGTGATGTCACCACCAGCAGCGCACTGATTCATTTCATCTCTAAAAAAGACATCCAGTCATCCACATTCACAGTGAAGCACCGAACTGTGGACGCAGCGTTCTGGATGGATGTTTGGCTGTTCTGACCTACATAGACCTGCTCCTGTGGATGCTGTGCGACCTCTAGTGTTAGTGCTTTGAAAACCAGCTGAACAAGCATATTTAAATAAATGACAACCAATTACTTTGAAAACGTTTTGAATGATTGATCAAATTTGTTAATATTAAAACAATATTTCACCCAATTACTGTGAAAAAACTGAAAGATGAATTAATTCTGTTAAATTTCAAACTTAATTTTATCTTGATACCAGAAACTTCCTAAGATATTTTCAATAAAACATAGCGTTAGGGGAAATTTTTGGTTAATTATTAGTAAATTACTTTTGTTTTCACAGAAACTGCGCTTTTTTTATTACTGACAGTTTTTAACTTGAAAACATAATTGAAAATACGATTAAAGAGTCAGTCAAAAGTATTTCTCCAGATATGTTCACTCATTGCTTTCTGTCTACACACGATTTTAGAATGTGACGTGTAGAGTGCGCTGTAGAAAAGCAGACAGCATTCACTTCACACAGATTTTATTTCATTAATGACTTTGCAACCAAATGAATACAGTTCACAAACACATGAACATGAAACAGTTTCAAAATATAGACTTAGACGATGTTTGCCAGTCACTGATTTCAGTGTAGTTCTTCATAATGCTAATGGTTAGCCCTCTAGCTGGAACATGTGATGGAGAAATGGTGATTAGGGGCTGTAGGGATCAGTTTCCATGTTTCCTCTGCTACTGAGGTCTAACTGCACACAGCGGCCACTGCTGAGGAGTGCAGCGCACGTCACAGGGATACAAAAGTAAAATGCAAACACTAGGTTCCAGTTATGCCACACATTAGAATGAATGCGTTGCCCTTATGTAATAACAATGCTGAGGAGAATTTCACACTGGGAAGGTGAAGTTCTAGGCATGGTCCCACAACAAGCTTATTCAGCATTTCTCTAAGAAATGAGGAAAGAGGGAGGGGAGAAATTCCTAAACTGCAGCGTTGGCTTCATGAAGAAGTTCAGATAATAGGTGTTGGTAGGCTACTTTGGTTTTTTGCTTCCTGTCTATGGTCTTGCGCCCCCCCCACACACTAAAAAAGAAGAGTCAGGAGGGTTGGAAAATGTGGTGGATGGACGCATTGGGTTAGCTAGCCCCTGGACTCCAGAGATCTGCAGGAAGACAGACAGAATAGCTCAGAGTAACTCAAACACTTCTTAACAGTAACTGTAAATACACAGGCCTGTGACCACATGTCAGTATCCAGATACAGTTAATACCAGGTGGAGGTGGCGACACACAGTGCTATACTACTATAGAGTAGTAGTATAGCATATATTAGTATAGTATATGTGTACTTGTACGTATATCAACAGTGGTGACAGGGTGCAGACTAACAAGCTGTCTCACGAGTAGCTGGTGTGCTGCTGTCGTCTGCGGGCGCTTCTCATCTTCTCAAAGCGAGCCTCCATTTCCTCCAGGACCTTTGGGGTGTAGCGGACCACGAGCTTCACTGAACCCTGGGCGGCCTTCAGCAGCTCCACGGCCTTCTCATGGTGCTCCCCCTCGACGCTCTTGGATGCCAGCACACAACAAGGCCCTGATTAACACATCTACACACCCACCACAGAGCAGAGGAATTCTAACTTTCTGAAGTGACTGCTTATATAGTTTTATGCTAAGATTTGGCTAACCCTTCCCTTTATGCACATTTTACTGTGTTATAAATTCTATTTGAAATAAAAAATGCAATCTACACACAATATTCATCATGACAAAGTGAAAACATATTTCTAGAAATGTTTGCAAATTTATCAAAAATTTTAAATTGCACTCTTTTGGCATCACCTGCGAAAAGGTTCCAAGTGAGTCAAGACGGTACCAAGAGATGAAGTGAAAACATTGCAGACTACTGATTGGTCAGACAGAATTATCACTACGGTGTCATCGTATGAGTTGAGTAAGGTCTTCATGCTTAAAAAGCCAAGCTACTGTTGGAGAAGTGTTGGAGAAGAGGAGGAGGAAGCTAGCTGTTTTTTTCAGGTCATTGTTATGCAGAGAAGTGAACCATCACCCCAGTTTTCAATGACTTCTCTGTATTTAGCTGTAGATTCATCCTTCTCTCAATTCTAACCAGTGTCCCTTTCCCTGCTGATGAGAAACCCAACCCCTCCCCATAGCATGACGCTGCCAACACCATGCTTCACTGTAGGGATGGTATTAGCAGCATGATGAGCAGTGTCTGGAGTCCACCACACATAGTGGCTGGAGTTATGCCCAAAGACTTTAATTCTATCTCATTGCACCACAGAATCTTTGCCCTTGTGTTCTCAGTCCTTTACATGTAGTCTGACAAACTCCAAACAGGCTGTCTTAGCCTAATGTCTCTACCATAAAGACCTGATTCATGGAGTGTTTCTGAGATGGTCATCCTTCCACCTCTGCAGAAGACTTCTCAAGTTCTGCTAGGGCACCTGTTGGGGTCTTGATCAGGGCCCTTCTTGTCCTGTGTCTCAGTTTGGTCAAACGGCCAACTCTAGGAAGAGTCCCGATGGTTCATCAATACTTTTGTAAAGGAGAGATTTCAGTTTTCGATTTTTAATACATTTGCAAAAAAAGTTTTGGTTTTATCATTATGGGTTGCTACATGTAGACTGGTAGTAAAACAATCAATGATTCCATTTCAAATTAAGTTTATGTTATCGTAAAATGTGCAAAAACCTTTGCATAAAACTGTATTTAAAGAAAAAAGATGATTTAATAATTGTCCAGGTAGACAAGCTGCATGTTCATGTGGACTGTCCACACGATCACACATATCTGACCACGTCCATCTCTATAAGTACAGCGTGGGCCTGAGTGTCTTACCACTCCGTTGACAGACAGCAGCTGGTCTCCTCTCTTCAGCCCTCCTTGGCGGTCAGCCACCCCTTCAGGGATCACTCTGGAGATGTAGATAGGGGAGTTCTGCTCTTTGCCCCCCATGATGTTAAAGCCAAGACCTTCATCTGTCTTGGGCAGCTCCACCACCCTTGGGTGTGCGTGGCCCTCGCTGGCTGCAAAGGCTGCCACCGTGGCCTGGTTAGGAAGGAGGCAGTAAAGGTTCAGATTCAATACATGGCTGCATTTACTGCACTTCTTGCTGACTGTTTTTGTGCAAACATATATAAAACAACATTTATCTGATGATGACGTCAGGCTCAATCACTCTGTGGTAAATTCACCAAGGAAGTGAAACCTGTGTTCACTATTTATTAATGTAATTTGTTATTTGAGATTTATTCATTACATGTGATATTTTATTACTTCAATCTGGTGTTGTCTTTAGGTGTTGATGAGGATGCTACAGCATAAACACACACACCAGATCTTGCATTCTGCTGTTTATGCTCTGCACCATTCTGACATCAATCTATCATTGTTTCACATTTGTGCTGTGAACCGCAAACAAACTTGTGGAAAGAAATGGCATCTTCTAGTAATGAATAAAAAAATAAGGTCAACGCTCTGTGTTACTATAGCGACATAGAGAGCGACATTATTACTTGGTGTGGAACAAAAAAAATGAAGCTGATTTTAACACTATATGCACTGACAGCTGCTTCAGCCACAATCATTTATTAGTTGACTGAATTTTGTTTTAGAAATCTGCATCTGCAAAGAAACTAAAGCTGGCAGATAACTGTAGTGGAGTAAACTAAAAGTAACACAAAATAGAAATACTCAAGTTTAACTTATGTACTAGACTTGATAACTGGCCAGGACATACCTAGGTCCCAGTGTTTCTAAAAGAATTCCAGTAATGAAGTTCTCTTCAGTAATTAGTGGGCATGGAATACCTTGGCTGTTGCTTGTGCTCGCACTTCTGGTCCTCCAACAATGTCTAGAGTGTCATACAGCTGCTCATATACCTGAGGGGCAACAGAGCAGAGCACAGGTGAGTCACAAAGGTGAGAACTTCAAAAACATCCAGGACACAAAATGTGAATCTTTAACTAAAGAAATCATGATCCCAAACACATCTGTGATGATGGTGGTGCAGCAAACATATGTGAACAGTCTGTTTATATAGCAAGAGAGCTGAAAGATGAAGAATAGTTTAAAAAAATGTAAAGATACTAAAAAGTTCATGTTCATTTTAACCTTTGATTAATTTGGGAAAAGGCCTGAGCCCCCACAGACACCCCCTCTGCACATCCCTGCCTTCAATACATCAGACAGGGTGTGGAAACAAATGGAGCTGAGCACTCCCAATAATTGTACATCCATACCTCTCTGATGGCAGCACAGAACTTGCTCTGAAGGACCCTCTGCAGCGCCTGCAGTTTGGGAGGAGGCAGCTCGCCGCTCCGCTGCAGCCGGTCCAGCAGCTCGATGACTCTGCACACATCTAACACACACAAGGCTGGATTATCAACAGAGAAATGCAGACAACTGGCCCTCGTGGGCCCCATTTTCACAGTGTGACAAATATAAGTGATTTAGGCAGTTACTGAATTCAATGAATTTAGTAATAAACACAAATTTGCAGGGCGGGTCCTGCATAATAATGAGGCCTCGCCTTTAAGTTTCTCAAAATGTAGATTCACAACATTTATTATTATTTAATTATTATACTCTAGATACATTTAGAACCTTGTTGGGAATAAATCCGCCGACAGCAGCTTATCTGCAAAAAAGCAAGTTAAACTGACCATGATTCAAGGTTGTAAAACATGAACACACATGAAAAGAAAACTTTTTATATACGCCGTCTCAATATTTACACACTATGATCATAGATCATGTTTAGTCCAAAATTCAGAGAAAACTCAAGGAGAACAGTAACACTTTTTTTGTTTTGTTTCACAAAGCAAGATCATCAATTAACCAAGACTTATTGTGTGTCATGAATTGCATTTTACAGATTCATCCAGGTCCACTTTGCTAATTCAAGTCTCTACTCAGTGAGCTCTGCTTTTACCACATTCATCAGGGTTAATTAAATGCATGGTCTTAACTGCGGCGTGTGACCCCACCTTGAATTACCTCCCGTAGTGCGTTTATAGGCGAAACCCAAGAGCTCAACGTCATCCAGCACTGTGTGAACGCAGTTCGCTCCTCCATTCAAACGAAGGCTTCGCCCGCTCTTGACACGTCCGCATCGCGGTGCTCTAACGACATTCGTTTGTTCGCCGTATGGTTAATCGCAAATAGAGGAATGTGACACGAATGTGGTAGAAGTCAGAGAACATGAGAATTAAAGCGAACCCGGAAACCCCAGAAAAATGTCAACAATGTCCTAGCAGCATGAATGGACGCTACTGCTAATGGCGTTCACTACGAAGAGAAACGAACAACGTTCGCGCGACAAACCAAACCCTCTCCTCCGTCTGTACGAGCAACTGCAGCGAAGTCGTAGAGTTAAAATAACCGTTACTTTCCCCACGACTTAGTGTTTTAAGAGGAAAAGCCTCACTGCACATGTGCCACCATTGAAGTAGCGGGAGCCAGCAGGTGAAGCGCTCCAGTCTGCTCGTTACCTCTTTCAAGGCACAGCGGCTCCGTCATGGCCGCCATGTCTGCTTCCTTGGCCGGGTGGTAGTAAGAGGACATCATTCTGAGCTCCTCCGCGTCCTGGACGATGCCTCGATTTAACACTGCGTCTATAAGCAGAAAAGCTGATTCACAACGACGCGTGGTCCATGTTTTGTGAGGACTTTGTGAGCAGACTGAGGCCTGGAGTATGTGAGCGAGGGTCGAGATGCTGGAGTGAGGAGCAGGCAGGAGAACCTGACGCAGCAGCTCCACTGCGTGACTCTGTAATGAGCCGCTTCAGCTGCTTCAACGCCTCTTTAAAGTCAGCAGTGCAAAATGAAAGCACACATCCAGGTGGATGTTAGCTTCAAACTGATGACATGTTGTGTTACAACAGACAAGATGCTGTTAACAGTGTTCATTATAGTCGTAGAATGTGCAATGACAGACATTAAAACCTATGTTATGGCGCAGCTCTGGCTTTAAGTCACATCTTTATTAAAATGATCCTGCAAATCTAAACATACAAACAGCAGACATAAAAAAATAATCCAGAATAAATCAACAGAAACGTCCTCATTTGTCACACATTTCCTTCAATTTCACACACCGAGTAGAAATGGATAACTGGGTCCAAAGTAAGTATCTCACTTGTTTGTGGATCTACAAATTAAAGTCAACACATGTACCCATGTCAAAACAAAACAGAGCTCATGTTTTTACAGTTCCAAGTCGAGTGGTGGAGATCACAGGAGAAACAAATTAAAAACAGAAAAAAAAAAAGATCATACCCAGCTTGAATCACTATGGTCGTATGGTAATATACAGTGGCACGGATTAGTTGGGCAACGCAGGAAAGCTGCAATTTTCAGTGACATCCAATCAGTTCTATGCATCAACGTGTGCAACAATAGTAAGTGGAATATTTCAACAGAGGAGGAAAACCAGCGAGATGTCTGACAGTGAGGAAGTCCTGGCCTCACTCACAAAGCTATGGGCAAAGTTAAAGTACAGAATGAAACGTATGAGTGGAAGTCTTCTGGGAGAGGGAGCGTCAGTACTCGTCTCCTGGAGCCTCCATCTTGTAGCCATTCTCACTGGAGCCGTAGCCGTCAGCTGATGGCACTGACTGCTGGTCCATCATTCCATCCTGACTGTACTCTTCCATGTGTGGCGGCGCTCCTCCCTCATCCTCGTTGCCCATGTCGTCTTGGGCACCCATGTCGTCTCGCAGGGAGCTGTGGCGGTCCTCTCTGCGCTCCCCTCTGTCTCTCTCCCCCCTCTCCCTCTTGTGCTCTCTGTCTCTGTCCCGGTCTCCCCTGCGCCTGTCCCTGTCCCTATGGCTACGCCTCCTGTCTCTGTCCCTTTCTCTGTCCCTGTCTCTACGCTCCTCCATTCCCTCACCCCCTTCTTCGTGTTCTTCCAGCATGCGCTCTCCACCCTCGGGGGCACCCTCTCCCTGGCTGACCTCCTCCCCATCCAACCCCTTGCCTCGCTCCCTGTCTCTCTTGCGATCCCGGCTCCTGCTCCTTCTCTTCTTCTCTCTGCTCCGCTCCCTCTCTCGCTCTCGGCGCCGGCCGCCGCCAACAACGCTGCCTTCCTCTCCTACTCCAACCTGTCTTTCTCGTTCCCTTTCTCGCTCCCGGGAACGGGTACGGCGACGGCGTTCGCGGGATCGGGACCTCCTGCGCTCTCTGTCCTTGTCCCGTTCTCGGCTGCGCTCCCTCCGTTCTCCGCGGTCCCGATCGCTATGAACAGTCATGGACAAAGTGAAGACCGTTATACAAAGCAGTCCACCAAAACAACATACCAAAAAAAACAGGTCTTCTTTGAAAACACTCACCTCCCCAGGGGGCGATCATCATAACGTGATGCATCATCTCGGCCAGAGTGCTTGATGTTCACATCAGCTCCACCCCTCCTAGTGCCGCCCAATCCACCACCTAGTTAAAAACAAGGAAGACAATTTGTGTGTTAAGGGGATTCGCACGATCTACACACTGTGTACGTTGATAAACACGACAAAGGAATAATGGGAAACAAAACACTCACCTAGCCTGCGGGGATGCCACCCTTTGACGGTGCGCCCTCTTTCCACGTCCACCAGCACCCTTCTGCCGTCAATCTTCTTCCCGTCTGCATGCTTGTAGGCGGCTGGGAAAGAGGATGGCGACAGGGAGCACAGAGGTGAGACGGAAGCACAACTGCATCAATGTGGCCAAGGAAGGAAACAGTGCATTATTATACTGACCAGGAGCAGGCGAGGCCGAGATGGCTGCTCTCTGGGTAAAAGCCGAAGGATAATGGGAGTAGACTTCCTTCCACCCGATGAGTGATTGATACGTTACACTTTTAACTCCCAGCTTTGTTTCACAGCTATCACTGCCTATATTAATTGAAAGTCTAGAAATGCCTGTGTGGACTTAAATTTCACATATTTTAGGGTGTGGACTCTAAACTTATTTGACTACTCAAGTAGACTGGTAAGTTACATCTTGTCTTGTGACAGACTGAAACAGTCTTAGTTTGAAACACTAAGATTGTTAAACCACAGTTGCCATTTTAAATACGTTTTTTGTTCTGCATTTCTAACATTTTAATCATCCTGCTGGGACAGGTGACAGGTATATGTAATGACTACCAGGACACCATGCTGAAACTGAATTCTACAGTTTGCACAGCTTCCTGACATTTGAGTTTGATCAGTAACAGGTAAATTCTTGAGAATTAGTGATTTGTGCACACACAAAGGCATGTCGCTCAGAGAGAGCAACAAGACACACATCATGATGCAAGCCAACAGTAAGGAGCCTTTAACAACAAGGAGTCTTCAACAGTCTTTTTACCAACTTTGTTCCACACCTCATCCCGTTATACCACACAGTCATCGCATCCATCTTGTACGATGGACTCGGTGAGATCCTAGAGGCTCATTCTTGCTGCTACACTGGTCTGATGTGATGAAGAGGGCCTTACCCAAAGCTGTCACTTACAGAATACAACCTGAGGGCCTTACCAGAATCCCCCAATCAGACACTCACTCAGATCATGTTCTTACCATAATCCCTCAGTGATGGGGCCTTATGACAGTCTCTGCCCCAGCCTCAGGGCTTTACCAGAATTCCTCTGCACTAGAATACACACTGTCACAACACCTATTGGGGGCCTTACCAGAACCCCTCCACATCCTGTGTTCACTCAGGATGACAACATCCCCTCCAATATTAGGGCCTTACCAAACCCCCACCAGTACTACCAAAACTGACCAACTGAAAAACAAAAACAAAACAAAAATACGGAGCCTTCTTACAGGAGTTGCCTTATCACAACCCCAACCAACTAATGAGATAGAAACTGTTTTTTATTTTCTAACATCAGTGAAGTCATGTTCCTAACACTGACATGTCTTGAATATAAAGTGGCCTGAAATGTTGAAGTGATTTAGGGCGTCCACTGTCTAAACGTGTTAATGACATATCCAAAATTGAAACTAAAGAAAATATTTCTTTGACAATCTGACTGGATTCATCTGTAAGGCTACATTAACTATTATCCAGCTTTGGTTATGTAGTGAATCAATGTATGAACAGCCCATCTAACTGAATTACCAAGAAAACTCCCCTCATCAGCCTTTTCTATTAAAGCCAGCTTGGAAAAAGTTTTACTATATCAGATTTCCAACATTCACTACATTCACTGAGATTGTAGAAGTTATAATACGCTACTGATGTTAGTTTCCATTATTTACATCTTATTTTGGCTTTTTTTTTTTAAATCAACTTACTAACACTTCAGCTGAACAGACATGAGGTGACACTTTAATTTCCCAATTTTACCAGTTGACTGTGATGGACTAAATACCATCTGCACAGACACTTCCACAATACTAATGACCTATCACCTTAAGTGATACTCTAGTATCTCATTAGTATCCTCTGGTTGGAAATAAATATACAACTGACGTATGCTGAATTCTTTAAACAAGTCTCTTCACGGCAGATTGTATCTATATAGGTCACAGCAATAGAATGCCAGGCAACAAGACAGATTGAAATCACTATTTCTAACTAAACCTGCAGAAGACATTGGCGATACTGACAGCAGTATGCAGCACATCTGGATCTCTTTTACTGACACTACATCAGCCCTGAGGTAACCCGAGGTGGCTTTAACATAAAGGGCAGAATCATTGGGCAATAGTTAATATACTAGTGGTTAGGGGTGCGTTCAATGGTCAAAGCCCAATATCCAAGCAGTAATAACTGCAATGAAAGCTTTTTAGGGCTTGCAAAAAAGACGCTTTACCCATTGAACGTAGCTCCTCTTTCCTGTGTAGGAGATGGAGGGTGGAAAGAAATCTTACCCATCATACAAACCCATTATACCAACCATATACTGAGCTGTGGTAGTAGGGTGTAGATGTATCATAACCATCATCATCTGCCAGCCAGCTCTGGCCAATAGCCATCACAGATTGGCGGCTGCAGTGGCAATGAGAACAACACACAGTTAATATACTGTTTAGCCCCACATCACCCCTCTAGTCCAACCCCTGCTGTAACTACATAACTGTGATTCAGCAACTCTGGTCTTGAAGAGCTGATCTCACTAATGTCCCAGAATGGTGTCACTGTGTTAGATGGCACCATTCACTTGTCCAAAGAGACACTACTGGAGCTGTGTTCATTGCAGCTTCACCACCAGCTTAAACATTTCACTGATGTGGTGAAGCTGAACTAATCTCACCATGACCAGGGTTGAAGACCACCAAATAAAACTCAAACAAGCTCAATGCCTAGTCATACAAAGGATGGGTTTCATACAGTCCTTCACACATTTCTGGTAAAAACCCCATTCAATGCTTGGTGACCAGTCTGACCTTGTGCTTACCATAAGTCCAACCAGGAGAGCTGCTCATCCACAGAGCTACAATGCCTAACAGTTAAAAGACAATGCGCCCTTTGACAGGCAAAGATGTTCAGGTTCACAAATGAAAGACACATTTCTACAACTTTGTCCTCCCACTTTTCCCATGATGCCCCACTGAATGAAGCAGCCTCCCTCCTCAACCAGACTATTAGTCAACTGATGACACGCTTCAAACACAAACACACACATCACACAATCACCAGAGTGGATTTTAACATGCAAACTGTAGCATAAATATATGTGTAAGATGCACGGTTTCTGTGATGTCATAGCCATCTATGTCCTCATTAGGCAGTAATCACATTATCAAGGTGACAGAAAAGCCGCCATCTCCTTATCATTACAGTAACATCCATATAAAATAAACAAAATGAGGGTCAACTGAAGAACCACCCTGCATGTCCTAGATCAGCTTCATCAATGTGATCATTTATAAAATGGTTTTGGCTTGTGCTCTACATTGATACTCACAGTGCATGTCTCGTTCATGCTCATACTCAATGAATGCATAGCCCCGAGGCTTCCCCGTCTTCTTGTTGTACACTATGTAAATCTGAAACAGACAGAAGACATTAGCAGGCTGTGGGATTCTTCATTATTAGAAACAACGATCCTATTCCTCTAGATCAGCTCGATACATCTGTACTCACAATATTACTGTGTCATTACATTTTCTCAAAAAATTCTCAAACTTGATTATTTTCACTTGTACATGAAAATATGCTCCCAGGTTTCAGGATTTAAAGTGTGGTTTGTAACAAACAGCTCAACATACCCGTTTGATGGGACCATAGACCTCAAACTCGCGGCGAAGTTTGGACTCTGTAGTATCATAGTTCTACAACAAGGACAGAATACAGTTAGACATTAGTTATGGTAAATTACTCACACTTGCTGATTCACACCAAGCACCTTTTGTAAGAACACTTTATAAAATTGTGACTTTACTCACCACCCGTGCAACAAACAAAGTCTTGAAGGCATCCCCTTGTGCATTAGGGTCATTATGGGGGTCCCCTGACATAATACAAGCAGGAAAATAGGATTAGTGAAACTTAAAGACAACTTATAAACAGTGGCATCAAGATGTATTGTTTGCCTTGATGAAAACTTACAAAGCTTGAGTTCTGTCTCCATCACAGATTGCCTCCTCTCAATCTTCTCTCGCCGCTGTAGAAGGAGGAAACTGTTAATCCAGCTCAACTTCATGAGGTTTGTCTGTAAATGGCAATACTCAAAGGCCCTGTCTTATTGACTCTAAGCCATTATGGAAATAAAATACACGCTAAATCCTAATGCTAAAAACTTACAAATGAAGCAGAAACAGATTGGTTAGAAGGATGAGCCTCACTTAAATACTTAAGATATCTGCAAGTGTTCTGTGAGTCTGCCTCTGTTTGACAGCACCTCCACATTAAATTAAGTTTTGGAGCACATTTCAATTATTCTAAAAACAACAACAACACAAAAAATAAACAAAAACAAGCTGTCAGCAGACAAGTCTAGTGGAGTAAAAGGTACAATTTTCCTTTTGTTTGTAGTGAAGTAAAACTAACAGTTAAAAAAATGCAGCACAGAATAAGTAACACATGTTTAATAAATAAGCAAGTACAGTACTTGTACAGCACTTCTACCACCATATAGTTAATATATGTAAGCCATGCTTCAAAACAATTCTGGGTAAGGAAAAATCTCATTATTTTCCTGATGCATATATGAAAAGTAATCAGGTTACTAATGTGCCCATAAAAATCATTAAATTCAAAGTAGATGCCAAGTGATCAGTGTGTGGATTCTACTTTATTCCACCTCTCTCTGCCCAGGAGCTAACAACTAGCTAAATGGTGTCCACAGACACTAGGCTGACAGTGCAGATGAACTGGTGAGCTGACCGTTTCTCACAGTCTGTTCTCAAAGTGATCATTGGTTGTATAACCAGCAATGTGTTTACGACTTAGCCTAAAATGTACAGTTTACAAAATGTTATATTCAGTGAGTTATTCAGTGAAGTGCTGTTCATTTGCTGAATAAAGAAAAACAAATACTAAAATCACCCCAAACGTCATATTTTCTTTTGTATTTACAGCCAAAGAATTATCCTATGATAAGAAACTGGTACTTTGCTCTATTTCTGTCCTAGTTTTACTTAGCACCTGGATGCACATCTTTTGTATACATACTTCTGCAGCATCACATGCCAGAACCAGAATCTTAAGAGGCTATGAAAAGAAAACAAACCTTGAAGTGTTCATTTTAGTGTGTGCATATGGGGGCTCCTTCATTAACATCTCACCTTTCTCTCTAGCCGCTCCTCGCGGGTCTCTGCCCTTGTTGGTGGAGGGGCATCTCTAGGATCCTAGTCACATAGGAAATAAAATATGTCACTGAGGAATAAACTCTACATAGTCCAAGACACGCACAACACTAAATATGACATATTCACCTCAAAGTGTCTGATAAATGGTGCAATGCCGCTGTAGGGCTGGTTGTGATGTTTCTCATGAGGCAACTTCACCAGCTGAGGCAGGAACGGTATCGGGTCCCGCGGTGCGAAGAGAGCCAGCAGGTTAGGGGGTAGAAACTGCGTCATCTTTCACCTGAGTAAACAAAATATATTATCCGGTATACTGCTAGTGTAACATTAAATGACACAGCAACACCAATAAAGGCAGCTCACAGCGTCGTTAGCTTGATGTGCCAATTGTTGTCTTCAATAAAGCTAGCGTTAACTTACTTCCCTAACATTACTAGCATGTGGCCAGTTCGTGCACGGCCCGTCACTTAGCTAAACAACATTCAATATAATTAAACAATCTGGCCGTAATTGTAAAGCTAATGTCATGCAATAAACGTTTCCGCTCTACAGTTCTGTCTGTTATAAGCCCAACGCCAATTTAGAGTTAAGACTTTATGGGAGCCCTTTGGCTTAGCTAGCAAGCTAACAAAGCTAACAAGGAGATTCGAGCATGATTCTTACCTTTTCTCCTCCTGTATTTTGAATGTCGGACCATAGACCACAAGAAGAAGCGTGTGGTGTTTACGGATCTCCTGGACCAACTTTAGCTTACTAAAGATGACGAAGAATCACTAAAAAGCAGTCAGCTCGGCGGGCCCACAGATAGCTCGACGTGAACAAGCTGCTCCTGATCTCGAAAAAAGAAAATGGCGGGTTGCCGTAAATGGACGACGTTTGCCGTAAAACGCAGCGGGAGGAACCCAGCATGAGCAGCACGCTTGCTTGGAGCGATGGCTGGATTGAAAACATACATTTTTGCATATAGAGTTTTTAGTTGCAGACATTTAGGCCTCAACTCAAGCAGCTCTATGTTTAAATAATATGCGTTTGAGGAAATGAAGGCAAGATGTGTGTACAAGCATCCAGCCATGCGGTGTCTACACTGTATAAACGTCCTTCAGAATAACTAGCTAAGCCTTCTCCTCCTTCCAGCCCTTAAATAACAGAAAACTGGAATTTTAATATAACTCCAAATTACTTTCGTAGTTTTGATGTCCAGTAAATCACGTTACAACAGTCACTTGAGCCTGCATGTGTTCCTTTTTGGATTAGAAAATATAAAAGTAACGTATCCACTTTATGCTTAGTGTGAGCAACAAAGGCCCGAGCTTTCAACGTCACCGTTGTTTATTAACCAACTATAGAAACTTTATCCAGTATGTACTGAGGGATGTAAAAAGACAAGCAACTGAATGAAACCACCCTACTCTAGTGGTTTTCAAGCAACATTTATATTTCGTTGGTCACGTCATTTTATAAAGAGATTCAGCAACTTTCTCAGCCTCACTTAACACATGCACACACACAGCACAACAGAATCAAAGAGGTGAGAGGTCGAGTCTCATCTGTCCCAACCCACCGACAGCCCGGGCCTGCATCCTGTCTGCAGAGACACAGAGCGGCAGGGCAAATGTGGTGTAGCGTCCATCTGTATCGTACAATACATTATGCTGTGTGAGACTGGATTTTGATGTGCATACTGTAGGTATGGATATGAACACCTAATCTAATGCTGTTGGTGGAAAAAACAGTCCTTCAATTCCTACCACCAGTGTGAAGCTACTAATGGAAACAAACTAAAAAGTGTAAACTTCACAAAGATAGTGTTTATTGCAGGCTAGGCGTACTCTGTATTGAATCATACAGGTGTGTATGATCGTCCACTTCCTCCAAACTGAATACATGATACATTTTCTAAGTGAGACATATTTACAGTGAGATCACAGAGATAAAGGGAGACTTCCTTAACATCACATAAAAGCATAGACGAGGTGGGCTATGAAAGCAGTAAAATACTGGACAAAAACAATCAGTGGATGGCCCAGATCTCGAGATCTTGAGCAGAAGGCGACGTGGGGGAACTTTCTTCTTTTTTTAAAAAAAAGTCTGGTATCAGGCAGAGGAATGCAGCGCTCCTGGCTCCCTGTCGTCCCTCTCTTCTTCATCCATTTTTCGTCCGTGTTTCCGGAAGTATTTGTAGCGCTGGACGTACAACTTTACGAGGTTGCTGACTTTGACAGGGTTGATTTCTCCGGTGCGGCTGTGGCAGATCTGAGACAACGACACAGTGTGATTAAGCAGCCTGTATCAATTCAAAATATTTTGTTCATGGCTTTTCATCACAGGTGGTAGATGTGCACAAACTCAGTAATCAAGTAAAAGTGCAAGCACTTCTCCACTGCAAGTAGAAGTACTACTTCAAAGTTTTTAGTTGAAGAACTAAGTACATGCTCTAAAATTCTAAAAACACTCTGTCACAGTCACATGTGAACTACTCTACTATGTGAATTACAGCAATGTAGGCAAAAGAGCAACAACAAGGGGTCAGTGGATGAGTTGGTAGAGCAGTAGTCCACAAACCCCAGGGTTGGCAGTTTGATCCCCGGTGTCTAAGTGTCCTTCCACATGACCTGGAAACCCTGTAGCAGCGCCATCATCTGTGTGCAGCTGGTTGGAAACTAACAAATGATAGCAAGTCTTCCTAAATCCACTGTAAATGTGTGAGCCAATAGAGTGTGATAATGTTAGTAAGTGACAGTCTGAAGAAGTGGAGGAGGCGAGACAGACCTCCAACAGTGAGTCCTTTGGCAGTGGCAGCAATTATCCATGTACAGTACTGGTATTGGTACTTGTAAGCAACTGGTATTTAGTTGCAAAATGCAATTTAAGTTACAGCTAAAATTAATGTCAATACTCCAGTAAAGTACAAGTACCTCACAACTGTACTATAATACTATACTTGAGTGAATGTACTTGATCACTTACCACCACTGGTTTTCATTGTAGGAACAGAAACTGTTCTATTGATTTTTTTTCAATTAGTGCAATATGTTGTACATAACATCACAGTGGCTTTGACTATTTGCCCATAAATCAAAAGTACAACATGCACTGAGGTACACACTCATCAGTGATGGGTGTGTGTGCGTGCTGAGGCTGACCTTATGCACAGCTTTCCTGAGGATGTCTTTGTATTCATCCTTGTTGATGTCCTTGCGCTGATAGTACGGTTTGATGGCGAGCTTCACCTCCTCCACTGCCCGCTCCTGGGTGTGCAGCTTCTTTAGGTACTGAGCCAGGAATTCAGGTAAGAGACACGTCAAATTAACATTACAGTAATAAAAAAAGTGACAGAATGATAAGATCAAACTTCTGCATTAATATATGACTTTAAGACTGTATGAACATTTTTCATTTGAACACTTAGTAATTAATTTCACTTTAATTAATTAGTATTTTGGCTGAGACAGTTATGTTACATTACTTACTCTTCTATCTGTTCATGAACTTTACCTTATCAGGGTCTTTGCTTTCATTGTCCCACCCAGTGTCACCAGAGCTCCCAGTCACTCCTGACAGCCCCACAGGCATGATGGGCGGCGGGGTTTGTGCACATCCACTGCCTATGGAGGGGTGCAGGTGAGAGGGTGGAGTTTTGGTGCAGCCAACCAGTGGCAGGGAGCTGTGGAGGATGAACTGGGCTGGGCTCAGGCCGGGAGGTGGTGGGAGAGAGGGAGGGGGAGGGATTTGTGTGGAGGAGGCTGAGGATGGAGGAGCATGCTGCTGGGACTGGCTCTGATTGGCCTGTGAGAGGATCTGCATGAGAAAGATCAGACAGTTTAGTAACCACTGGATTTCCACCAGTCAGGCCAGATTTTGCTCCTCGTTCATTTCTTCAGGTACAGTCAGAGCTCACAAAATGGGGTTGGAGAAACGGGGTCGATTTTTTGTCCCGTCGAACCAGCTGAACACCTGGAGAACCTCGATATTTCACAGGTTAACTTATAGGAATTGTGAAGTTTGGAGCAAAGCAAAAGGCAGCCGGCCAGTTTATGATCACCCCCATTTCAGAAACATGTGAACCAGAAGTGAATTTAGGTTTGACTGCACCTTCAGAGCAAAACTACTTCTGATCAAACTGACCCGCCCTGTTTAATCAGACTCTGACACAGAAAAGCTCAAGGCCACGTCAGTGTGTTGGTGTCCCACACTCTCTCACCTGGCTAGTTGCTTGAATGAACTCCTGTGCTTTGGCCCTGCTGGCTATATTGGCCTCCTCCATTTTGAAGAGCAGAGCAGTCACTGACAGGGAGAACAACAGAGTATTATGAGAAGGTGTTTGTGTAAGATCATTTCTGTAACTTTCTGAAGCCTTCTTATACCAAAACATTAACCTCTTGTCTGCTCTTAAACATGTATGTGTTTAAACACTGAGAAGTGACAGAATGTTACATATGCATCTCCTATATACACCCATAGTCCATAGTTGTACTGAACGGTCAGGAAGGAGGTATGATGGAGGTTGTCATATTCCTACGGGGTATAAAAGGCACATATTTTCACACTCTCTCCAGAAAAACATTCACAATGTTGCATTCAACTGTTCACATTCAAAGTGACACAATTACATAATAAATAGGAAAAAAAACAATACTATAAAATGAATGAGTTTACAAGCACTGTAGTTACCTAGTTACTGAAAATCTGAGTTTTCGTCTCCCACTTATGGTGTAACATTTAATAAATCACATCATTTCAGTCTCTTTGTCCTTCTTCAGGTATCTAGGAGACTGGCAAAGAAAAAAGTAGTAATAAAGTATCAGAATTTTTTTTAAAATTCTTTTTATTTTAATATTTTATAAATGTTGGAGTTTTGATCAGATCTATCTCTAAAATTGTATTGAATTTGAGTTTATTTAAGTGACGTATATTGTGTATAAATCTTGTTGGATGTTTGTTTTGTGATCTTATTCTACTTGGTCAGTGAACTGATCTGTGTCCTGCGTTTAACACTGCAACACTGGTAGAAAGATGACAGCACAGTCTGAGAAAGACAGGTAGGCAGACAGAACTGAGCTCAGTTTCACATCCCATACTCTCTCTGAATTGAATATAATATGCAATGGAAAGCACCCCTGATAGACTTTTACAGGCCAGTTTGTGTTAGCCACAGTTTTAGCTTAACTTTGGGTGGAGCTGATTTAAAATTAGCAAACTTTTGTCATGTTCATGCGCTCTTGTAAAAAGCCGATTAGACACCTGGTTACGCACATACATGGCAGAAAAACCTGAGTGATCCAGGAGAAATCTACCTGGGAGATGAGTGTTTCACTAACCCCCTTACTTGAGAAAGTTAACAGTAACCAGGTTATTTAAGTGCCTGTAAACACACAATGTCGTGTTATTAATAACATGAAAAATGAACTGAAATAATCTGTAAAGACATATTGAATTTTACAGTGAAACCCCTCAAGCAGTGGAAATATTAACATGGCACACTTCTGTTCATCTATGGAGCAAACTCACATGCTAGGACTCCTCCAGTTGTGCAGTCCACCCCAGTCTGCAGACTCCAGGGGAGGGCAGGCGCTGCTGGAGGGGGAGGAGGAGGAGGTGGCTTGCTAGTAGATGAAGAGGACACAGAGGAGGAGGAGGAGGGGTCTGATGAAGAAAGGGACGTGAGACCACAGCTTGCCGAAGAGGACGAGCAAGGGGGTGAGGCGAGAGATTTGGATGTGTCATCTGGAGGAGTGGGTTTGGCAGTGGGTGTAGACAAGGCGATGGTGAGGCCCGCTCCCTGGGGGGTGGACGGACTGGAGGCTGGGAGCGTGGGGCTGGTCTGAGTTGGACAGTCCTCCGCTAGGAAAGGAGGGTCTGGAGTCTTACAGCTACTGTCCACAGTCTGAGAGTCTGGCGAAGACTCCCTGGTGTCCCGCAGAGGGGCCACAGAGGGTGGAGGTGTGTGTGGCGGTGAGGAGGAGGGCGGGAGCACACTGGTGGACGAGGAGGAGGAAGAGGAGGAGGAAGAAGAAGAACAGGGAGCAGGGCCAGCTTGGCCTGTATGTGGACTGACTGACTTGCTCCCATCTCCAACGGCTGACTGAGGCTCTAGGGAGACGCCCCCCCAGCCCTCAGACGTGGCTTTTGTTTGGCTGCAATCTCCAGCTGTTAACCCAGTAACTCCACTCTTTTCTCTGGTCTTCTTGGCCAGGCGACGGCGGCGCTTGGTTGCCAGAGATGATGAGGGAGAGGAGGCAGAGGACGAGGTGGATGTGATGGAGCTGGGTTTTGTTTTCTTAGACTTCAGTGCTGCGGGACTGGTTAAGGAGGACGGAGGTGCAGCCAGGCTGCTTCTCTTTACCATGCTGGCCAGGTCTTTACTGCGGCCGCTCAGTGTGAGCGGCTCTGAACAAGGTTTAAGGAACGGAGACCTGCTCTCATTGTCCCTGCAGAAAACTACTGCAATCGATCCACCCACCACAGAACCCCCAGCACTCCCTCCCGTACCTCCTGGCCCTAGGAGGTCCATGCCCAGCTTTCCAGACCCAACTGAAGTCCCAGTGGTGCTGCTCACGCCTTCGCGCACCAGCACAGACACTTTGGACTGGAGCTTGCCTTTCCGACTGCCACTGCTCTCTTTCTTGGATTTTCCCGAGCGACCCAAATCCTTCCTGTTGCCTTTGTCCCGCTCTTTGTCCTTTCCTAATTTCCTGGCTCGCTTTGCTGAGGGTAGGCCAGACGAGATGGAGGCAGAACCTGATGTCACTGTCAGCGAAGAGAGGCATTTGCTTTTGGTTCTGTTGGAAGAGGAGGAGGAGGATTCTGACTGGCCAATTTTCTTTAACGTGCGAGATTTCTTTTTTGGGTGATGCCGTCCAGTCTTGGGGGCGGCCTTCATTTTGGGGCTGGGGACAGGTGGTTCTGGAGGCAAAGTGGCAGGAGGTGTATCCTCTAAAGATGGGTAGTCTGAGTCCAGGGCCTCACCATCCAAAGACAACACGTCAATCTCCAGTTTGTCTGAATAGCGCCCTGACTCATAGTTGCGAAACCTCGGTGGCGAGAGCGACTGTGATTGGCTGTGACAACTTCCCCGGTCCTCCCCCTCTCCAGCTGAACGCCATTTTCTCTTCTTCTTTCTCTTGTGAGTCTTTTCGGAGTCCTGCGTCGAGCGACAAGGGGAGGTCTGGGTGAGTCTTGGAGAGCCGGGTACGGTGGTAGTGGTTGTGGTGGTGGTGACCGTAATGGTTCGTTTAATGGCAAACAGGTCAGAC
This sequence comes from Sandelia bainsii, assembly GCA_032362345.1. Taxonomy (NCBI): domain Eukaryota; kingdom Metazoa; phylum Chordata; class Actinopteri; order Anabantiformes; family Anabantidae; genus Sandelia; species Sandelia bainsii. The sequence goes on along the minus strand of JAUMHL010000029.1, from coordinate 1,288,481 downwards.
CCATTGAGGTCTTGGATAGATGGTGGGACAACAGGACGGCCGTCTCGTCGCCGGTCCCTCTCGCGCTGCCTTTCTCTGTCACCATCCCCTTTTTCCCTGCTTCTTCTGGACCTCTTTGAACCGCCCCGCTCTCTGCTGCTTGAATGATGTTCTTCCTTTCTTTCCCTCTCCCTCTTCCTAGAGCTGGAATCTCTGTCTCTTTCATCTCTTCTATGGCTACTAGTGCGGTTTTGTTCTCTCTCTCTATCTCTGTCTCTCTCTCTTCCTCTGTCCCTCTCTCTGTCTCTATTTGTGTCTTTATCTCTTTCCGTCTCTCTGTGCCTTTCTTCAGACAGACTTGAAAAAGAACGTCTAGTGTGGCCCCCTCTTGCTGAAGAGTTGCAGGATCGTGAGGCCTCTGGGCTGCTGTGCCGTCTTTTTTTCCTCTTTCGGCTGCTGCTCCTGCTGCTCCTCCTTCCTTTAACCTCCTTCGCATTCTTGTGCCCTCGTTCTTTTTCTTTGCTTCTCTCCCGAGCTCCCTCTTTGTCCTTCCTTCTCTTCTTTCTTCTTTCCTCCTTCTCTCCACCCTTCTTGTCCTTGCTTTTCTGCTGGTCACGGTCTTTGGAACTCTTGGAGGACTTGTGGTTCTTGCTGCCTTGATCCACAGGGGGCGTGAGAGGGGAAGAGGGTGCAGAAGCCGCAGGATGGGAGGGTGGGGGCAGTGGCTGAGGAGAGAGAGGGGAGGAAGCAGGAAAGGAGAGGTATCTTTCTTTCCGCCTGCTGACCAGCTTCCTTCTCAGATCCTCCACTCCTACCACAGGCTCCTCCTCAGGCTCCCTGTCCACCTCCCAGCTGGCCTCTTCACGCACAGACACAAAGCCGTCCCTGTCCAGCACTCGGAGGATGCGTTCTGGCTTTGAACCAAAGAAGGAGACGCTGGGAGAGTTCAAGGGGAGGATTTCTCCAGCTGGTCTCTTATCTCTGTCAGTGGCCCCAACTATCTCCCCTTCCTCTATCTCAGAGTGATCAGAGTCAGCACTCTCCCTTTGCTCTCCAACTTTGGTGGTGCTACAATCCACTCTCCTCCTCAGAGGAAGCTGGCTGCTCACACCAGGGCTAGGCAGATCAGTCAGGGTGTCAGTGGAGTCTGGAGGTTCCTCATCTTTCTCCTCCTCATCTCCTTTCTGAGCATTTCTCTTAACCCCCCTTACTTTGCCACTCTCATCATCATCTACTGACGCTGGGGAACCAGTGGGATCAAAGGGGTCATATTTTTCCCCTTCCCCCTCCTCCCCCTTCATTCTCCCCTCCTTGTCTCCCTCAGTTGGGTGGAAAGGATCATACATGTTCCTTCTCCTGTCCTCTCCCTCAAAATCAACACATGTTTGAGGGAAATCCGGACTGATGTTGTTGGCTGCAGGTGTGGAGAGAGACTGTGTGGCTAGAGGCAGAGAGGCAGAAGTGGAGGACACTTCTGTATGACCTTTTACATGGTTCTGATAAACCGATGAGTTGGCGCAGATTGAGGAGGATGTAGACAAGGGTGAAGATGGAGCAGATGAAGACAACAGAGATAAGGGGGGTGAGCAGGTAGGAGGGCTCCTGGCAATTTCTCTAACTCCACTTGGGGATGAAGAGGCAGCAGGCCTCCGTTTGAAGCCTGATGCTGGAGTTAAGTCCATGGGCCAGGAAAACTGGTGATAGCAAAGTCAGACAGTGGGGCCTGGAGGTTGGGAGCAATGAGCAAGACCGCGCCACACAAACAGAATCCAGGGACAACCTAGAAAAAACAAAACACATTTAATTTACAATGGAAATATAGGTATAAAAGTAGCCTGCTTTGTCATCTGTGAACAACTTGGCCTCATGCAAGAATTGCTCTTACAAACAGATGTGTACTTAACTGCCACATACGAGATATTTCATTTGTGCCATTTCAAATTCCAATTTTGCACTTTAATTTTTCTCTAGGTAAGAACAAAATTCTCGAGTGGTCCAGACCTGTCATGTCTGTCACAAACAGACTGAAACTCTTACAAATGAAGCAGAAATTTTGTTGTAAAATCTGAAAGAACCTGCCCTTATAAGGAAGGGGAAAGCAAACTTTTTCCTTGCTCCATAAGCAATTTCTCCTTGGAGACAATAAAAGCAACCTAACCTAATCTAACCTTACAGACTGTATGTCTGACAATGCAGTGTATCCAGATACCCAGAGTAGTACATAAAGTATACTTTGTGTTATGATATTATGCAAACACTTTTACCAACTGTAGAGCATACATGCCAATGTGGAAACAGAATAAAGCTGAACTAATATTATGCAGATGGATGAATGTTAATACATTTATATAAGAGCCCGGCATGTATGGGGAGAGAGATGTGGCGTCAATATGAACTGCTGCATTCCCACCAAAGCTTTGCTGATTCATACTGAGTTTTAACGTTTCAATCCAAGCTACAAACAAACAGCTACAAACAACTAACCCTACCCTGCCCCCTAATAGCTGCTGATATGAGCTGAGTATACTTTCTCATTATTATTCATGACTGGCTGCAGACAGTCGGTTCAATGTACTGCTCGTTACAGTACTGACTAATGTAACGTTTTTAAAGTATGTAACGTTACATCCCTTTATTGTTCTTGTTCTGCTAATGACTTGTATTTGTTCTGTTGCACTTTAACGACGTCTCTTTTTTCCGTGTGACCTTTTCTGTGTTTTCTATCTGTTAATGATGGAAAAGAAAGACATTAAACATTTGTTCGCGTGTCAGAGTCTTTTCTATAACGTTACCTGTTGTCTTTGCTAACTAATGTTAGCCATAATGTTGATGCTTTCACGCTAATGCCGCTGTGTGGCTAAACAAACGTCCTCGTAGCTACCGCTAAATAGCTTTGGCAATTACTCGTAATCGAGTCTTCGCTGCTCCTACATTTCACCTGGTTTATTAAAAGACGCACACACCCTCTACAAGGATGTGCCGGCAGAAGGTATCCAGCTTGCTAGCTATCTAATTTAGCCAACAGTAGCTATCCAGCTAAAGGCAGCAAGAGGAGATATCTGCTAATGTGTTACCTTAAGTCCGGTAATTTTCAGTCTCAAATCGAAGCCTCACTCTCGTATTTACTGCTAAACCATATAATACATTAAATCAAACACTAAAATTAATCAGCAACTGCTTTTTGTCGTTTAAAAAGCGCTAAACTAGACCCGTTCCATCAATCGTCGCCATCTTCCTCCTCCTCAAACTGGCCGACAAAACTGCTGGGAAATGTAGTCCTCCTCAGTGTTCAGCGTTTTCCTGACGTTACACATCTTCCTTCACTCAACAGAGATGTTTAATCGTTATTTAAGAGGAACATAAATCCAATTGATTAAGTTATCAATTTCCAAATAATAGAACTAAAACAACGTCAAGTCTGACCAACTCTGCTTGAAAGCAGAGGTGTATAAAGTACACAAACTCAATACTCAAGTAAAAGTATTTGCCTAGAAAAATACTCCACTAGTAGAAGTAGAAGTACACATTAATTTTTCTACTCAAGTAAAAGTACATGCACAAAATCTTACTTAAAGTACAAAAGTAAAAGTACTCCACTAAGAA
>JAUMHL010000029.1:1258208-1274864 GCA_032362345.1 Sandelia bainsii | reverse complement strand
ATCTTACTGTGTTTGTTATCTAGTTATCACTTCTCTTTTTATAAGACACACCACAGGTAAACGGTGCAGGTTTTGTGTCTGACACGTTTTACTCTCTCTTCAGACCGGAGTTTGAGGCGCTGTTGTAAACGGAGATAACGTTTTGACGTGCTTTCACATTTGGATGTGAGCTCTGTGTGACAAACTCTACAAAGTATGTTTTTTCTGCTGGAAATCAGAACCACCTCAAACTATTGCACCGCTGGTTTTCCTTTTACCAACCAGATGATATTTCTCATTAGTGTCGACTGGAGCCTGTTCTTCTACGCTGCTGACTGAACGATAGAGCCGACTGGCTGTGGCCGCATGCGCAGTGGGAGAGGGGGGCAGGTGTAGGTCTGTGTGTGTGTGTGTGTGTGTGTGAGAGAGAGAGACACAGGGAGAGCCTGATCTGCTCTCAGTTGTAAAGATCTAACGCAAGCACGATATAAACGGTATTATAAAATTCTATACCACGTGTAAAAATATATCAGTATAAACAGGTATAGTTATAAAGCCCAGCCCTAGTTTGTAGCTTCCAGCTGTATGTAGAATTATTTTCTGTGAGTTTTAGACATCGCTCAGTAAAAAAAAAAAAAACATTTTCACTTCTGTTCGTATTTCTGCTCCTGTTCTAAAGGACAAAGCTAACAAAGGCTAACACTAATCTCTTACCTGCAATATCAACAAGACTCAAATTACTGAATGTCATCACCGCCCATAGTGATCACAGCAAATGTGTTGGACTAGTCATGTTTGAATGCCAGTGATACTTGTATAGAGACATTGAAGTGCTTGTTGCCGTGCTTGGTGTTTTTTTTTTTATACTGGTCAAGTAGAGTATAGTCACTAGATTAAAGAATCAAGTTCAAGAGATATTGGTACCCTAATTTGAGCTAAGAACAGAAAGATGGTTTGACAGAGGAGAGACAATGATAATTCATCTAAAAACAGATATAGTTTGTCTATAACTATAAACAAAAAAAACATTAAAATAAACACGTTTTTTTTCCTCAACATGTGCTTCTGTTCTTTTGTTCTGTCTGTACAGCCTAGCGGCCTCTTGCTGCCCCTCACCCCCACCTCCTCACCCTGTGAAAGGCCAAGACCGCCATACACGCCCAGTCTCATCATTCTGCTCGGCTGAGTGCCGTTAACCACAGGGTCGTCGGTCCACAGGCTCAGCCAGTAGTTGGAGAACAGGGAGAGGCCATGATGAGTGAGGAACAGCAGCAGACTGATGCAGGACAGAAGCACTCCGATGGCTTTCAGATAGGACCAGAACACAGACAGCTTCACCTGAAGAGGAAAAGGAGAGCAGCAGGGATCAGGCTGTGGCTGGGACAATGGTAAGCTGCACATAGATGTACAATTATGAATTCTGTGCTTGCATGTGGTTGAGGATGTCAAACGTCTACCTACCTGTCCTGTGCTGGCCTTGTCAGCCTCCGTCAGCTTGCCCACACCAGGGTTCTTGGCCTTCTTACTCAGTTCCTTGTCCTCCTTGCCCGTCTGAGACAGTTTTGACACACTGTTGATGGCTGGAACGCTGCTAACAAGTGGAAGAATACAAAGAAACATGGAGTCAGGGGGCACATATTTGGACATTTGGTTCTGTAGTTCACCCCTGTGAATTTGAAATGAAACAATGCTTAAAGCGTAAACTGTGAGCTTTTAATGTGATGGTTTCGTCAAAAATATTGAACAAAAGAATGCAGAAATTGCAGCATTTTTTAGCATAAATATTAAACTATTTTGCCTTAAAAGTCACAGGTTGCTTTAGGTCATTGTCTATCTGCACTGTGAAGCACTGTCCGATCACAACTGAAGCATTTGTCTGAATCTGAGCAGATAAAACAGCTCTAAACACTTTTTATCATTCTGCTTCTTCTGTCAACAGTCACATCATCAATAAACACTTTTAGCAGCTATACATGCTCACACAATCATACAGGTGAGGTGGTATATGTCAGATTACAAGCAGTTCCAAACTCTTCCTTTTTCATTTTTCTGATCCAAGTTAATCTTGGTCTCATGTGTCTGTGGGATGTTGTTCCAGAACTCTACATGGTTTAACATGTTGTTGTGAATCTTCTGTATTTACTCTGCTGAAGCCTTCTCTTGATCTGACCAACCAGGGGAAGAATTCTTCCATTATTCACCACAGTTGCTTTCCATCGTCGTCCAAACCTCTCTAAAAGACTCTACCAAATAATTGGTAATTGTCTATTGGGGCTCTATGAATGAAAATGGTTGTAATTCCTGCACTATTCATCCAATATTTTCAACCAAACCCTCACATTACAGCTGACAGTCTACATCATATCTGCTGTGCCATTCAAAATGATGGAAGTTGTATCACTGTCCAAATGTATATGCACTTGACTGTAGGAGCTTCGAAAGGACAAACGACTGTCTACCTAATCTCAAAGTTCAAGTGTTTCATCAGGCTGAAACAAATGATTTACAGGTTTATGAAGTTAAGAGACTTCAGTGACTCCAACTCTGAAAAGTCTGCAGAGCTAAACCAACAATGAACTGCTTCTACTAACAGTTACTGTATGTATGTCCACTTTCACTCACCCAACAACAGCAGTTGCGCTGCCATTCTCCATCCCTCTGGTTCCACTTTTTGGCACAGATTCTAAATGAAGGAAGAACCAGAAAAACAATTTTAATGTTCTCAGTACTAATGTTAATAATCTCCTTGGTATGGTCAAGAAAAATTTTATATTTTAAAATGCTGTATATTTAATACATACATTATATATATATATATATTATACATATTATACATAAGTGCAGTTACTGTGCTTGTGTATGTAATGCAGTGTCTCTCACCATCGTTCTGAGTGTGGTCCACAGCAGCATATGTTCGCAGGAACTCTGAGAATGCTCCTTCTGTGGCCATGAGCTGCTGGTAGGAGCCCATCTCAGTGATCTCCCCCTCCACCATGACCAGGATCAGGTCAGCTTGGGGAAGGTAGCTCAGCCCATGGGTTACCAGCACACGCGTCTGCACACAGTCACACGCATTGAACATGTTTATGGCTAAAAAGACATTTCTGTGCCATTATAAAGTTAGAAAATCTTATCAACTTAGCTTTTCCATTTGGAAAAAAACGTTAAAGTTACAATGTTATGTGCACATCAAAAGCTCAAAACACTCTCCATCAATCACATTTTGGTTTGTGCTTAGTGGAAACATCATCACTTTTCCCAACATATTGCAGGTCCATATTGCATAAGTAGCAATGTGCAGCTGAAACTATGAGCTGTTGTAGGTTGGTTAAGATTGAGATCATACACACCTTGTCCTTCAGCAGTCCCTGTGGGCCAATGACGTGATCAAAGATGTGTTTTCCTACATGAGCATCAACAGCAGACAGCGGGTCATCCAGCAGGTAGACCGCCCGGTCACAGTAGACAGCTCTGGCCAGGCTCACCCTCTGCTTCTGACCTCCGGACAGATTCACACCCTGTAAATAAGAGACACAGAAAGCAAAGATCAAAAGATTGATGGGCACAACAGACGAGTTACTTCATGATGTGAATAAACAAAGACAACTTCAACCAGTCTACATCTGTTGCACTTTGCACATAAACCAGTTGATACCTTCTCTCCAATCTCGGTGTCATCTCCAGCAGGAAGGATCTCCAGGTCAGGCTGAAGGGCACATGCCTCCACCACACGCTGATACCAGGCCTCTTTCTGCTCCTGACCAAATATTATGTTGCCTTTTAGAGTGGAATTCTGGATCCAAGCCTGCTGGGGAACATAGGCCACCGAACCCTGCAGGGCAAAACACACCCGCACATAAACACACACTTCATGGCGTTCTGTAGAGGATGATGATGGATTAAGTTGCAATAGCACATGAGTGTGCAGTGTTACTAACAGTTTTAGACAGAAATGATCCAAGCCACTCACATTAATAGTAAATAACTTTTTTTTGAGCTGGAGAAACTATAAAATGAACCTGTTGGCTGCCATCTAGTGAGGGTCAGCGGTCACTTCTTCAACCAAAACCAGGTTTCAAAGACAACTAGAATTTACACCTAGCAGTTGTATGCCTCCAACAACCAGTCAGGTTGCATTTTACATGCGTGTCTATCTAGACTAATATTCCGATCAGTTCATTGAATCCATGTTGATTCACTCAAAACTGAATACTGGCCAAGCAGCAGGCTGAGAGATTTCAGCGCGCTGTGGTGAGTGAGCAAGAGCAGCCACCTTGATAGCAACAGTTCCTTCTAGCTTATCCATCTCTCCAAGTAGGGCAGAGAGCAGCGAGGACTTTCCCGAACCCACGTGTCCCACCACAGCCACCAGAAAGCCTTCTGGAATGCACACATTCAGCCTGCACGCACACACACAAATTAAACTCATTTCATACTGATTTAAAGAACAAGAACAAAGAAAAAAGGGATTTCTCTTTTTATTTGCTTATTTATGCAAGTGCGTCAACAATGACACACACCTTTTGAGTGTTGGTGATTCAGTTCTGGACCAGCAGAAAACTCCATCCACTATGGAGATACTGTGTGGAGCTAGGAGGGAGAAACATACTGTATGTGAAATCCACATAAAGCCAGGTGCATATATATTTGGACAGAGACAATATTTTCATCATTTGGCTCTGTAATCTACTGCAGTGGATTTGTAAGAATCAAGTGTGGACTGATATTTTTAATTTAAGGGTTTTGTCATAAATGTTGCATGTAGGAATGACAACTACTTTAATATAATGACCAACATATGGAGTTCAAGAAGATATATGATTTTAATACCTTTCATCCTATATTTTTGACCCATCCCGTAAACAAAAACTGACCCTCTACACTTAAAACACAATTTGATTGTTTCATTCAGTCCTTTGTGGTGGTGTACAGAGCCAGAGTGATGAAAACTGTGGCACTGCCCAAATGTTTATGAAAATGACTGTACACATACACTCAGGCTCACAGACAGCAAAGAACAGAGGATCTGCACAACCGACAGAGCAGCAGGAAAAAAAAAGAAAAAAAAGACAGACTCACAGCCTGCTACTGCTTTGTGCTCCACGCTGTCTTCCTGCAGCTCTTCGTGTGATAGAAACACTCTCAGCCGCTTCAAAGACACACTGGCCTGAAGACAGACACAGAGACCAGGAGTAAGAGACTGACACTTCAAAATTCATTTACCCGCTAATGGTAATTGATGGTGATGTAATGTTAATGACAGGATTTCTTTCCACGGCACCTTGGAAGGTAGGTAACACCTTTTTGATTTCCTGACGGGGAAATTCAGGTGCCACAGCAGAAGAGTAAAAATTACATCAAGAACAGCAGAACAGAGTAAATGTAGAGTACAGTGTACAAATACAAACTAGAGCAAAAACTCCATTAGAAGCAGCAGTGACATAAAGGCCGAGGCCAAAGTCTGATCGCGGCACAGACAAAGGATTCAGTTGAATTTGGACACCCTAATAAGTCAGTACTTGGGCAATCCAATCCATGGGCTCAGAGACATCCATCTGTAGGACTTTTATACTAAAAGCCAGTGAGTTGAGGTTAGAACCAGTGATAGGGTATTAGTCCAATTTGTTTCCTGTTACTGTACATGTGAACACAAGTCCATCCACCTTTACTGTATTAGTGTTGAGGCAGAAACTTCAGAACTATGTCTCAGAACTTGCACAGATAAACGTAACTTTAGGTGAAACGGCCCTTAAAGAAATTCTTAGTCTTGTCCTAGATTCAGAATGTAACTGTGTTTTGTGTAACCTGAAGGAGTCTGATGTTTAGCCAGGACATGTTTTAGCTGGAAACATCTGTCCTGCTGATGTAAGTGAGGTGAATTCTTAACCCAGGTTCAATACTACACTTCTCTCGCACCTTATTTCATACTACTGCACAAGCAAACACAATAGGCAAAGCTGCCCAGTGGAACAATGGTGACAGCTATGCATGACTGAGTGCTGAGCATGTGAGTGGAGGTGCACCAACCTGAACCATACTACTGATGACCATTGGCAGCATGTTGAGAGGAAAACGCAGGATGTTGAAGAGCGCCAGCGACACAAATGCTTTCTGGGCATCAAGGACATTATGTTCATCGATCAGCACGTAGACAGCGAAAGTGGAAAGAGCGACCTGTACAGTGACCCAGGATGGGGGTGAAGGGTAACAGAGAGAGAAAGATCCGAATGTGACACCTTTTTATTACTAGACACACTCTTTGATATGGCAATTAGCTGACCAACATGATGCTAGAACTGGAGGATGACATCTAGTGTCATTTCGAAATAAACTAGGCACGTGAGCTGTACATTGTGTTTGCATGTCTTTCCTTTTGTGCTGGACTCACCAGGAAAGGCGCACAGACCCAGGTGAAGGTGGACACTGCACCTAGGTAGGCAGCCTTTTTCAGGACCAGCAGCTCACTTTCACGGATGCCTGCCACCTTGTTCTTGAAGGCCAGCTCCCAGGCATACAACTTCAGCACCTTGATGCCGTTCAGCATCTCATTCATCAGCTTGATGCGGTTGTCCTTACTCTTCATCTGAGCCACCTGCTCGACATAAAGAAACAAATACAAGCCACACAATGCTACAAACTGACACAGGTAACTGTGATTCCTCAGTGCCTCAAACAACATAAAAGGGCATTAAAAAGGCTGGAAAAGGGAAATGTTGCATGTTGTCTTGAAGCTTTGTATTGCTTTAAGAGAAAGAAGCCAAGATTTGTGTGACAATGTGTGTCTGCTGAAGTCCCACCTGGTAGGTTTTGGTTTTCATGGCGATAACCGCATTAACAGGAACCAACAGAATCATCACAGCCACTCCAGCCAACACAGACGGACCCAGGTTCTGCACAGCAAAAAGGTAACAACATAATAAAAATGAATTAAAGAAGCTTTTCCATTAACATCACCACAGGACTGTGTCTATACAGAAGTCTTAGAGTGAGCGGCAAGCTAGCAGAGCAACAAGAGCAGGTTCTGTGCTGCATGTGTCTCTGAACATGAGGCGTTCAGGTGCAATGTTGCTGGTGCAGGGGGGAGCCGGGATACATCACATTGTGAGTGGGGGCGCAGAGTGAAAAACTGACATATATTCACACACACACACACACACACACATAAATAGCTCTGTTATCCTACCTGCCAGAGAAAGCAGAGGGCCATCAGCACCTGCAGAGGGGCAGACCATACCATGTTAATGTAAGTGATGAGGTCCATAAAGCGCTGAGCGTCCACTGACATCAGGTTGACGATCTCTCCCACAGTGGAGGTGCGGCGCGCTGCGCTGCTTATAACCAGGGCCTGAAAAAGTCCTTACAAAGGTTAGAGTCCAACTGGAGATTTGCAGACAAAGCATTCACAGAACTGACCAGGAAAGTACTTAAACATGAATTCAAGAGTATTACATGTTACTGTAAGTTATGATGTCACCAGAATATCATGATGACTAAATGAATCAAATAACTCAGGTGAAAGCAGGAAAAAGGTCATTTCCTCTCATTTAGTCAGTGTTTCCTTATTATTTCTGTTATACTGTACTGTACTGACAGTTAAATGAGCCTGTACCTTCCTGTAAACAGCTCCAATAACAGCGGTGCGCAGCCGCATGCCTGTGACGAAGCAAACGTGAAAGTACTTCTGGAGGACGACCGACTGCACACAGGTACACAAGAAGAGCAGCGACGTGTAGAAGAAACCATGCCAGAAGGGGGCGCTGGAGTCGTTGGCGAACGAGATCAGGAGTCTGGACAGGATCAAGAGAAGGGAGTCACCACAGTAACTGCCAATACACTGTTGTTCATGCGTCGTTCATTTGCCTCCTTGCCACGCCCATAACCCTGGAACGCTGCATTCCAGCTTAAAGTCAACCTCAACTTTACTGACTTTGTTTTATTTTGTTACTTTATTTGTAGTTTGATACAATCAAGGTCATTTACTGTGTACAAATCTGTATGTGTGAGCTTCTCACCTGAGGATCTCAGGCCCAGCGAACATGAGGATGTCCTGGATGGCCTTATAGAGGCAGGAGATGAGGAAGTAGGGCCCAAATGTCAGGCACAGTACCCACAATAACGAGGGCTCTTTTGCTTTCTGCTGTGTTTTTACAAGCAAGATTTCAGACTCTTCCACAGCTTGGCCCTCTTTGGCCTCACTCTGATGCACCAGCCTGGGGGAGTACACCGTTTTCTCCTCAGTCCTGGGATTGGAAGGAAATGAAGACTGCTTCAGTTAGAAACTCTACATAGACTAGCGTCAGAGCAGAGTCAGAGAAGTATCACTGTGAGAATTGTGTCAGCTTTTCTAAAACTTGACTTTTCCACACAAAATCCAGATGTTTACACCTATAGTCTATCATGAACTCTGTTCATATAGTTTATCACAATATTATTCTATATTTGATACCTAAAGAAAGAAACTAATGCTGCACATATGTGAAGTATGTCACAAAACTGACCTCTGTAAAATGTAACGATGAAAAAGCGAAAATTAAAAGCACCACAAATATTCATATCAAACACGATGAGAAAATGTGAGTACAGACTCTAAGAAGTCGCAGTACAAAAACTGATTTCACATCACACAATGATGACCTGATGCTCATTCTACTGAATAGAATAATTTTAAAAAGAACAATCTGAGTGCATCCTAAATTGACAAGGTCAGTATGGGTCGCGTTCAGACGTAAACGTTGGCTCTGCAGACATCGCACTTGAGGAAGCTTAGGAAGAATTTCAGCGAGCCAGTCGATGTAGAACAGCACCTGGCCGTGTATCTGAGGCTCTACACTACTTTGATAAATCCATCAGTAGCTTTGGCTCATATCCACAAATGTAAATTTTACAACAATGTTGCAACGTGATGTCAAACCAAGCTCTTCAGCTACCCTCATCTACGCGTTGTCCTCGTTGACTGGTAACTAAGTTAATAAGATTCTGGTTCCAAAATTATTATAGTTTTCTTTATGTTTGTGTAATATTACAATTTGTTTGATGATCCGAGTGTGACAAATATGTTTAAAAAAAAGCAGGAAGGTGGCAAACACTTTTTCACAGCACTTTGTCTGGCAGGTGCTGTAAATTTCAGTGTATTTTCTTGTAGTAGTGATTCCCTGCTCTACTGAGCTTCTGACCGTTTAACCTTCTGCCACTCTGCGTTCCAGCGACGCACCAGCTCGGGTACTACATTCTGGGAGCGGTCATCAAAGTTCAGAGACCACAGGTCCTTCTCCTCCAGGGGGCGCCTGTAGCCTGTCACAATCATCCTGGTAGAGATGAGAGAGGGGAGGAAGAGGAGGAGAGGTGCATCTAAGTTCAGTAATACAGCACTTCTTAAATATTGTCCTATTTTTAGCAAATGACACTTCTCAGCCGACATCAATGAAAGAAATGATCTGTGACTCTTTGCTGAATGATACTGATCATTAAACAATCCTTCCCTAACCTGTGATGGGGGTCAAAGTCCACAGTACTTCTTCTGCTCCAAACTGTTTTATAATGGTTATCCTTAGTTAATATTAGGCTATAGTAACATATTTTTGGGATAGCAGTAATTCAGTTGGTAGAGCAGTCATCTATGAACCCTACGGTTAGTGGTTTGATTCCCGGTTCCTCCTGGAGTTTGTAGTCCATTAGTGACTTACCAAAAAAAAAGATCATAACCATAACAACATGTGGTAACAACATGGAAACATCGAACACTGCGATACTATATTTTGAGATACTGTATTTTAAAAATATAGTATTGATTTCAACAGCAGTAACAGTTTATATGCAATGATCTGTGGCTCATTTTGTGTTGTGTTTAGACTACGTATCTGATTGTATATAAAAAGATGACTCACCTGGAGATCCACCAGAAGGTTATTTTGGAGAGGAAAGAAGCTCCGCGCTCAGGGCAGGGGTTCTGAAGACAAAAACATCATCAAGTCATTGTTCTGCTGCTCAGATACTAATCAGAGAAATAAAGTATTACTTCAGATTTATTAAAGTTTACTAAATACCTGCTCTCAACAGTAAAAAAATATTTTTTCTGGGCATTAATCTGTTTGGGCTAATTGGTAAAAATAAATACATCTGTGTGTCACAAAAGTATTATTGATATTGATGGGATTTAAAAGTACAGTCCACGATTTTCAGCAAACTTCTCCTCAATTCCTCTAGCAAACTATCTATAGTGCGCAACCAACAAATCCAGTTTTAATAGAGTGCCGGCAGGGGTTAAACTGGGCCAGAGTGCACCGGAGCTGAGCTTAACACTGCAGCTTTCAGCTCTCACCAAACAAAGACTTAATTAAGGCACTGTGGATGTCAAACTGTAGGAGAATCACAGCATTTGTCTCCATATTAAGAGAGGAGCAGCGCACGTTTCTCCACACAGCAGAGGTAACTTCAATAATAAGCAACAATTCACATATTCTACAGCAGGGGTGGTCAACCCTGGTCCACTGTCGAGCCCGTCCTATCAACCACTGACTACGTGAAACAGGTGTGTTCAGCCAATCAGAAGCTGTAATTAGCATTAAGCAGGACAGTGGCCCTCGAGGACCAGGACTGGTCACCCCTGCTCTATAGTGGAACAAAGTGACTTTGTTCATTAAATGTCCAGCTCCATAAAAGCTGCAGAAAAAATCCAAATATTGTTTCCTCTGGAGAACCTGTTTAATCCTGGTGGTCTATTACAGGAGGTTTTTAATTTTGCTGCTGCATTACAACAAGTATCAAACTGTCTGAAGAAAAGAAATAAAAGGCAGAAGATAGAGGTGCAAAGTAACTAAGTGCATTAATTCAAGTACTTCAGTATACATTTGAGGTTCTTGTACTTTAAATAAAATGTTTAAAATACAATTTCAATATTTGAAACTGACTTTTTTTTATCAGTAACTCACTCAGATCAATGTCCAGAGCAATCTGATTCTTAGTGTTGTACTTTTTAGAGCATATACTCTACTACTTCAACTTGAGGAAAGAATTTAAAGTGGTGCTTATACCTGTAGTGAAGTATTGAGCATGTGAAAGGTACTTGGTGTTACCTCTGTGACATGCTGTAGTTACCCCGGTGCAAAGATGTGTTTTATTTCTCTACATTCCAGTGTTCTGTGAACCATACAGTCAGCATAACAAAGAAAGACCTCTGCTCTACATTAGGAGGTTAATCCCACAGATCCCACAGTAGAGTGCTCCACCTGTGTTTGCAGAATGTGTATGATGACATGTAATCATCAGGAAACTATAGACTATAGAACCTCTCAGTAAAACAAAGAGACAAAAGGAGAAAGAGATTTACTGTGTGAGGTACTCTCACCGGGTCTTTAACAGCCTGGGAGAAGAGGGGCAGCCGGTCCGGCAGGCAGGACAGGAACAGTGCAACCAGCAGCAGAGTATAGTAGATATAGAAGGTGGTGTACCTCCACACACACACTGCCGACAGCTACAATAACACAACAGGCAAAGCTTTTAATCAACAGAGCCTCAAGGTGTAAGATGCAGACATGTATTATTGACTCTACTAAACCAAATTTAGTTTAGTCATTACTGCTCATTCATCAAAAACTGACCTGGTCCAGGGCCTGGAGGATCTTGGACCTGAAGGGGACAGTGGCACACAGCAGTGCCAGCATCCAGTAGATCAGCATTACTCCAGACGACTGAACTCCTTTCATCCTTTCATACTGGATTATTAAGGTGGCCAGCAACTGGAAAACACACACACACACACACACACACACACATTATACTGGACAAAAAAAACAAAACAATAAACAAATATCTTCTACTGCTCTAAACTCTCTGTAATAAAGACAAAGTCAGGTTCAAAGTCTCAGAGAAAATATGTCTTTAATCTTCATGATGATTAATTAACTCTCACCATAGTGAGGCCCAGCAGGGTCGGGCTGACCAGGAGAACTGGTGCGGGGACACTGCTTCCGTGACTTCTTTCCCAGAAAGAATAAAAAACATCTGCCCAGCAGATCATCCACAGTAGAAGGCCAACAGCCTGTGGGGAGAAGAACAGCTCACAGCCTGAGGACGCACGTTTTAATGTGAGGAGCTGAGGTTACTTCAGGAGAGACTGACAGTCTACAGGAGTGAGACGTTATCTCCATATGTAAAGTAGTGTGGACAGAAGCACACATGGTCTGATTAACATGGAGAGAGCTGGAATAATACAATGAACTATATGTGATACAATTAGAAAAATAATGAAGGACTTCAACACTCACAGTTTTAGCTTTGTTGAGGAGAGTCATGCATATGTAGCCCTGGTTGTGGCTGCGGAGGTAGATGAGGTAGATGGGGGCACTTATCCAGAGGTAGAGGCATGGTAACCAGACCAGCAGAGTGTTCTGGAAACACTGGGTGAAGTCTGGGCTTGGGGTGTACCAGGTACGGTTCCAATCCTGGCAGAGGAAAGAAGACAAATCACAAACAAAAAAGTCACGGAGGTGTTGTAGAAAGAAAGTGCAGCTCCAACAAAGACTGAGACTAAAGGTCAGAAAAACACCAAAACACTGACTGATACACAGCGATCACAAAAGGGGGGCATGCTATAACCAACCTGACTCATTACTACAACAATTCCAGTCTTTGAGTAATGATCCAGAGTTTGATAGGTGTTTCTCAGCTTAATCCAGTTATAATCACCATGGTAACCTTTAAAGACGTCATGCTAGCTATTTTGTGAGTTTGTCTCATTCATCAACTGTTGTGATGTGTGAGGTTTGAGGGGAACATTCTCTAAAGCCTTGGTTCAGGTTCAGGGCTGGTGCCAGTCATTTGTATTTTCAGAATGGAAACGGCTCATTAAATTCATGAATAAGCGTGTAAAATTAGCAGAACTTTGATCTCTGCACTTGCTGGTGAATTGACATTATTCATTGATATGAAACGCTTGACCTAAAAAAAAAGCCATTAATAGTTTTCATGTGAGCTGGAATTGGCCCATTTTTCCTACATCACCATGTTACACTCTGCTGCACAGCTGAGCTGTAAGTAACGCTGACACAACTTTTATGTTTTGAAGAGGCCACAAAGCTACAGAGACAGTTTAACTAACGCATTATCGCAGAGTTAATGTAGTGACAACAGTAATGTTTGACATTACAGACGTCATTTTAACCAGTCAATGCAGCATCAGCACCAGCTAAAAACAAGAAGCTAGCTGAATGTTTTGTACACTGTTTTTCACATTCACACACTAATTAATTTCTGCTCTCTGCAGCATAATTCTGCACCATAAAGTCTGTCAGTGACGGACAGCAGCTGCAACACCAGCAGGGGCTCAAGTAAAGAAATGATGGGCTTTATTGATCCACTTGAGGAAACTGAAAGAATCTAATTTTGATCTGCTTTATTTCAGCAGATACTGATCCATTAAAATATAACCAGACTGTCAACTGCGGCCAATGGCCGTCTCTGTCGACGGTTTGAGTCCCGAGTCTTGTCGAAGTGTCCCTTCGACAAGACAAGTTTATTTTCTTGTTGCACAAGCCAGTGCAGTCTGAGTGCCAATACCAAGCCTGGAAAACTGGGGAGGGTTGTGTCAGGAAGGAGCTCCGGGGTAAAAACCTGTGCCAAATCAGTGTTCTTTCTATGCCAGCTTTTTATTTTATTTTAACTGTGGTAGTAAAAATATATCATTCTTTCACAATGATTTGACACAACTACACTGTTAAACAGGTGGCATGAAAAACATAGACAGGTAAAAAAATATCTAGTTAATTGTTGTAAGACTTTACTAATGGTAGTAAATAGTAGCTCTGTAAACACACGACAGTAAAACTTTTATTGTGTTGACAGATAATACACGTATATAACACAGTATTAGTTTAGAGTATTTTGAAAGTGTGTCAAAGAATTAATTTGGAGATTTCATAAACATTTGAAATGATAAATATGACAACTGTGTGAGGAGTAAAAAAAAAAAAAAAGTTATCAGGTGAAACGATACTCTGAAACATGGACACTGTGCAGTCCTCACAGTGGCTACATGCAGAATATTAGCAAGTTACTTTGTAATATCACTACTTCCACCATCAGTTAAGCTAATATGACACAGAACTAATTACAGAATTACTAACATATGATACTGTCCCAATTATACTTTTTACCCACATCCTTACAATGACTGAAATACTTTGTTTTAGGAATGCTACCATTCCTGCTAAAACTACTGTGTCTCCTCACAACAAATGCTTTCCACGTCACCGGGCAGAGTCAGTCATTTCTCAGAGCAGCCTTATGTAACAGAGAAATAAATGACAGAATTTACATGAGCAAAACTGTCAAGTCAAACTCCTGATTCCCCCATAGATAGAGAAGACGGTCATTTGAAATAGGGGTGAGGGAAGCTTTGCATGTGCAAATAAACAACCCCTCCCTCAACAGAGGTGGAGGCCTTAGGCATAACCCATCTTCAACCTACCATGCTGCCCTTTCATCCATCCCCAGGAAAATCAGGCCCAATTCACACCTCCACCAGGTTGGCCACACTTAACGACCCACTTAATGGGGGTAGGAGGAGTTGCCAGGGGCGTGACTGTTACATCTACCCACACCCTCCCCTGCATTTGTTTCACTTAACGAGCCTATTCAAGGCAGGTGTGAGGTGAAACCAACCTGGAAGATAAATTTGTCACTAGCCAACTTCCCTCAGACCAACGAAGCTACTTGGATGAAGAGCGAAACGTTTCAACCTAATGAGAAAGAAGTCCAGTTGCCATGACTCAACATCCAGACACACCACCAGTACACAACACCTCGTTTTGGAGCTTTCTGTTCTTGAACTTCTGTAAACATATTCAAATCAAGACATTTGAATGATAACACAACTCTTTCCCCGTCCAAAAAAAGATCATATTATTCAATTATTTTATTACCACACTATATCCCCAGCTTTTCCAACACAGCTTGGCACCAGCATTCCAGAGCCCAATATAAACATATTTACGTGAACAATATGTTTGATGTCTTTCTATTTTCCTTAGCATTTCTATTTTACTACATTTATTTTATGTCACTAATCAAAAAGCTGCTTATTTGTTAGTCCTGGTCGATACAGTGTTATGTTATCAGGCTCAGCAGCTGCACAGCTCACTGTACTGTTTCTGTTGACACGGTCCCTCGTGTTAAACACGTTAGAGGAACAGATCTTAGTGTTACACTGAACTCAGTCTGCTGGGGATTCTTCTCTGGTAGCAGCGGGCTGTGTTATGTACTCTGTAACGTTACCGGGTCGTGGAGACGTTACGCTGTGGTTTCGTTACTTTCTCACTGACACAGAAGCTTTGGACCACTCTAACATGCAGCAGTAATAAGACAACGTGAGAACAGTGACGGCTGTAACCTACGTTACAGTGAAACGTAACGTTAGTGGGACCAGAGTTTCCTGCTGTGTCGCTGGCTTCGACAGGATACGTAACTCACCGGTAATTAGCACGCGCCGATTAACGTTAGTTAGCTAATAACAACAACTGAACCTACTTCTTAGATAAAGCAAACAAACACGAAGGTCGTGATAATAAACTCACCCAGAATGGATCGGAACCGTCCACACTACAGAACTTGTCCAACCCCATTCGCCGCGACGCAATGGAAGTTCAAGTACTGACTGCTGGAGTGTTTTTCCAGCTCAACCAGGTTTTGTAACGATACGTAAAGCAGAAGGTTGCGTTCTTCTTCTTGGTCTGGTTTTATTTCTTCTTCTCTCCGTTTATTGGTGGATGGCAAACCAACGAAAAAAGTGCATACCGCCACCTACTGTGTTGGAGTGGGCAGCGTTCATTGCAGAAAAGACAATAACTTAGATAGATGTGCAAAAATGTATACAAAAGTTTATCTAAAGACATTATAAGGCTTCAACCTTCCAACGCAGTAATATAAAATGGATATCTTTCAAAGCTGCTGCCTTTATAGTACAAAATTTGGTTGGGAATGTTTCACTCTCTCCTTATATTTTCAATTATTTCAATTCAAGCTTGTATCTTCTCACTTCTATGAGCAGATGGAGTGTTGCAAAATGCCCCACTGCATTTGACTTGTACTAGGTCATACTTTTTAATCACTGTGGGAGCTGATCCATAAGTCATAGATATTTAATTGTATGAATAGTTTAAAAAATCTGTCTAAACCTGCCTGGCCCCAAGTGAAAAAGTAATAGTGTGTGTGTGTGTGTGTGTGTGTGTGTGTGTGTTATATGATCTGCCAGCTCTGCTTTCTGCACACCCAGTGTGCACTAAGTGAGGCTAAATGAGACTTTTAAGCTGTTGCTGGTTTCCTGAGAGTTATAGGAGCGTTCTTTCTATAAAGCGTTTCTTTCTGTAATAGTGAGATTTTGTTGCTGTAGCTCATCAAAGCCAATATTAGCTTCTGTCGCTAACAGCTTTCATTTCCCCTGTATTTACATGTTGTGTATATTGGTAGTTCTCTTTATATGCAAATATCAATCACATAAATAAGAGCTCTTTCAGTATGAGTGAGAACATATGCATCTGGGACATAACACACACATACACTACTCACAAAAAGTTAGGGATATTTGGCTTTGGAAAATTATGGACCTGGAAATTTATGGAAAACGTAAAAAGTTCACACTACAGTGATATTATATCATGAAAGTAGGGCATTTAAGTAGAAGCA
>JAUMHL010000029.1:1251937-1254237 GCA_032362345.1 Sandelia bainsii | reverse complement strand
TTATAGTGCATTTTAGGTTCATCCTGAAATTTCACCCGAAAGCCGAATATCCCTAACTTTTTGTGAGTAGTGTAATTGCAATAATTATTTTCCTACTGTCAGTATACGATTTCCATCATAAGCGTTAAACACACTTACCTTCTTTCCAACAGAAATTAGCGTAACTGTTGCAAGTCTCTGCGATGTTTGTTCCTGAAATTAAGATGGAGACCAAAGCTTTTGTTTTGTGACTGTTGCAGGTTTCTCGCTTATTAAGAAGATCTGTTGTGTTGTGAGTTTTTATTTTTCTATGTTCTTGGAACTTGCATTGTCTCGCTGCTACATGAAACAAAACACTCCCACCAACACATCTGTGCATAGAGCAAATGTCTGAAAACAGCCTAACTCCGTGGTAAGACCATCATGTTCCTTGTTATGCTCTGCATTGCAAAGGTTACAGTGTTTTCCTTCCATACAGTACATACACTCTGTAGTGCACTTACTAATGTTTTTTCTCCATACACTTCACCATGCTCTTTTGTTCACTGAAATTCTCTGAATTCTCAATTCTGCACTTCAGGGGCATCATTACTGGCATTTTCTTTCAATTTTTTTCTAATAAGAGTGCCTGATTCTTTACTTTAGACTATGTCTTGATTAAATAGACAACATTTCAAAATGCATTTTTTGTGCCAAAACAACAAAAATGATACAGTAGGCCTACACCTGTGCTCCAATCAATCAGTGAATAAACTGTATTCATATATATGTAACTAATTTTTATGAAGGAGAGCTGTGTGTAAGATATAACACTGCTGTTTCATGTCATAATAAATTAGTTGGACAGCTATAGTAGTTTTATAATTATTTCTGGGCAGTAGGCTGGCCAAAGTCATGTTTATTGTTTAGCCCATGTTTTCATGTGGACCAGAAATCTTTCTCTACAGTTTATTGAGACAGCATCCGCAGCTAGCAAAAGATAGGGCTGGTGCTGACAACCAAACTGACAACAAACTGTTTTGGGCTTAGTTTGGCCCACAGGAAGTCTTCCACAAGCTGATCAATCAGAATAGAGGGGATGGGGGAAAGGTGGAGGAGCTGTTGCACAAAGAGGCATTTTTTAAATTGAAAATCATATCTCATATCTATGGAGTCTATAAATATAAACACTAAAACTAGCATAATATGGCCACTTTAAAGAGTAATCTATATACTGTGCAGGAAACATTTCTTTTGTCTTCTTTCACTGAACACAATACTTCAAACATTCAGTCTAAAAAAGCATTTCAAAATCAATAAATCAATCTGTAAAAATGCCCCCTCTTTTTTATTTAATATAGCTCAAATATGACTTCAAATACATGATTTTATTTGAAGGTATGACTTACACTTGTCAGTCAAGAACAGTACACAAATATATGAAGTTATTCTATTCAACCATTGGTGTGTGATGTTCTGAAGGAAGAAGACAAAAATAACAATAATAAGGTGAAGCATCTTAGTTTGGCCACATGGTGGCAACATATGGTTGGTTTCAGTTGTTATCATCATCATCATCAAAGACATCAGCTACAGTCCTGTGAAGAGACAAACAGAGGTTACACACTACGTATTTGTAAATGGTGTGAGTTCAGTTGTTGTGTAAAAATGACTCACTTGTAGATTGATCCTGTTACTTCATCAAGAAAGCCCCCTGAAGAAAACAGACAAAGTGTGAGTTTCCTCAGAGAGAGAATTGTTGCCTTGTACTGGCATTATGTAACACTGTAGAAATTATATTATGTCCAATTATATTATGTCACACTGGCTTTAATTTGCATAGATTACTCTAATCTGTTTCTGTATGGGGAAGAAAATTCTACAAGTTGAAAGCTTTTTCTTTTATAACAGGGCCGACTAGTTTAATGAGCCACAAGTTTCTTTTCTAATCCGATTGTGATGATGTAAAACCATAGTTTTCTGTGGCAGCTCTGTATTTACTCACCGGGCTTGCAAAGAGTTTGGCAGGCAGGACACACATGGCAGAAAGTGCACATCTGTGAACAAGAAAGCAGCAAATGTAGACAGGTCCATGATACCAGAAGAATCCTAGTTTATGTCAAACACACAGGCAATTCAACGTGCTCTATATACACAAATAAAAGTAGCTGGTAAAAACTGATATAATAAAATAAAATACATCAAATGAAAATAAATGTACCCTTATGAGGACAAGCGGTTAGGAAAATGGATGGATGGATGGAAAATAAATGTGGCTGATGACTGTTTCTGTCCATCCATAAAAGGTTGTATTATTATGAAGTAAACATATCTTTTATTCT
>JAUMHL010000029.1:1231937-1246937 GCA_032362345.1 Sandelia bainsii | reverse complement strand
ACCCGGACCATAGCCAACTTTTTACATTTTTAGCATTACCTATGCATGGCACCATTGAGGTATGTTTAAGGTTAGTCAATGCCACAGAAATATCAAGCAAAAATGAATTGCTCATCTGTGATGGAATGCTAACTCCAGTCTCCAGCATGAACCTGGGAGATGCCACATTTACCCTGATCTTAATGTTGGGGTGTGCTTGAATCAAAGTACCATAACTTGTGTTGTCCAACCATGCCTAAAGGCAAAAGTGTTTCTAGCTACAACAAATGGCTTGCTGTCAGAGCGAGGGGCAAACCCTCACCCTTAATATTGTCGAAAGAAGAACAACATTTAATTTAAAGATGGTCTCTCCTTGAGGACATTTACGGGCTCTAAAGTCTGTAATATTCTCAAACAATATAAAAATGCCCTTGTTTGCAGCATATTGACCCCATTGCTATCCAGCTTGCTACATAAAGGTAACCCTCGTTCCTGCACTGACGTTTCACATTGACACTGAACATCAATGGTATCTTGTACAATAATTCAAACTGACCTTAATTCACAGAGACATTGGTCTGAAATGACCTAATGGGCAGATTGCCATCAAATTTGTTGATCTCATTGATGGTCCTTAGGGGATAAATTCTTTAGAATTCAATGACCTTAGGACCTTTTGCTGTCCTGAGGAAAAACATTTTCAGGTCTAAGAATAGCTACATAAATCATCACTTTGCTGAGCAGCCTGTCCAACACTACTGGTTGTGACAGTGCTGGTCTCAGCTACTAGAGAATTTTCAAAACGTGGCTTTACAAATTTTGTCTTTTCCCTCTGGTATGGCCACCATGCTGATGCAGCCTTAGCATATACAGTACATGTACACAACCAAGCATATAGGCCATGCCCAGATCTCTTCTTCCATCTACTTCTCTGACCCTCCCCCTACACGTTGCCCCCAAAATAGATGGATTCGTGCAAGGAGGAGTTGACAACCACTCTATTTAAAAACACACACTGCCAGAGTCAGTGTAATGTGAGCCTCCCTGGCTCTGTCTGTGTGGGACCAGCACAGTACTCCACACCCTCTGTCAATTCGCACCTACACATGCATCTAGAAAGAGGTCAATGAAACACCCCCTGCACCAAGGCGAAAGAAGTCATGCACTCTACTGGTTTTTCCACAGTGCTGCGATTCCACTAATGAGGTCCTCACTATTTTAACCTCATTTTGTGCATAAGGAAACACAAAACACTACTCAGTTCTTTTGTTCTTCAAGCTGAGTGTAATAAACATGCCCCGGTTTAGTTTTGCTCTATTTTCATGGTTTTAAATTTACATTAGAATTTTTGCACAGTTATAGTCAGGTTTTGCTAAAGTCTTACTGATTTTGATATCAGCAACAGTCCTAATAATTAATATTCTCAATTAATCCCCTTGGGGAAATTCTTTCAGACAGGCAGCCCCTTTGAGGCACCTGGATTCAGGGTTCAGTGTCTTGTCCATGGACACTTCGACATGTGGCCAGGAAACAGGGAGGAACAGGGAAGCGAACCAGCAATGCTGGCATCTGCCAGCTGTGCTAAGTACCGCGCTACGGTCACCGCACTTGAGTGACAGTCTACTATAATGCTACTGAGCTATTAAGCATTGTTAGAGCTACATGTATGACATCATGAGCAGCTGAGCAAAGGCAAAAAAGCAGTATTTCAATTTTATGCTGAGTCACCAAGTCAGTTACATCAATAGTATTGGAACCTGTCACAGCTCTGATATTAATTTCCGGTCAGCATACAAGTATCAGGAGAAAGCAAAGACTTGTGAGTGGTTCTAAATCTGTTGAAGATTTGTCTCTAAGTCAAAGAAAACTAGTACCCTTGATGATTGCACAGCAAACAAATCCCCTCTCTGTGCATTTAACACATCATATTTGACATCATTATCAAGTATCATTCATTATTTGGATAGTACGTAATCAAATGGTACAACAGCATAGCTTGAGAGCAGGCTTGTAATGATGTTTCTAACGGTGATAGACTAGGGACAGCTAGAAACAGCTGAGCTGGAAAGAGCAAAGGATAGAATGAGAGAGGAGATCAGATCGAGATGAAGACTGCAAAGTGGCTGAAAGTCGAGATGAGCTCAGACATGCCAAAGACATTTCTTCTCTCGCAGTTTGAACCACTGACTCTGCCTGCATTGACCCACTTAGTTAACCACTACTGCTTAATCCCTTCTCCCGAAAACAGCTCCTATCAGTTTGGAAAAGCTGATGCGTATCTGACACTTTGTCTGTCTGCTTTAGCTTGAGGCAGATGACTAAAGACCTGACTAAAGACCATAACACAGAACGTAAATTAGACCATGTCTGGGTAAAAGAAGGAAAGATAAAAAATGGATGTTATTTAAGGTGTTGGACAGGGTGTTGTGAGGTGAAGAGATGGCAGCATGTGCACTGCATCGTCCCATTCATCAACCACATCTGACATTCTTCAGCAGGATTCGTTTGCCTCCCTGTTTCGGATCCTGTGTCACATCCAAACCAAGCTCTTTCCATGTAAGGACGGTCTAAAGTGGGAAATCACTTTCCATGGTACAGTTACCGAAGCGGCTGGTGTCAAAGCTCTAATATAGTGCTGGCCAAAAACTAACAAACACATCTTTTCTACTTGTATTTTTACACTAGTGCATTCTGCTTCCAGCAAATAGCTATAGGCTCATACTCTGCTGGGCACCTTCAACTCTTTTTTATGTGTTACCAACTAAATATTAGACATGTAAAATGAAAGCACACAACCTTAAATTGTGTTCAGTTATTGCGTACTGTGTAACAAAGAGTCAGACTCAGTCTTGATTATTCCTGCTGCCTGCAGATTTTATTAAGGCTCAATGCTACAGTTTGTTTGATAGCTACACAACTAAAGTCTGGATGCTGGTGGGTAATTCTGCCATGGCACCTCAGTTTTCTAATTTTCTGAACTCTACCTCAAAGCTGCACTTTATTTGAATAACTTCAGTCTAGATTGTGGGTGGCTTTGGGATCAGTATACTGCGTGTTACACCTGATCACAGCCAGCATCACTGAAGTTGTTGTCTGGCAATCAGTGTCAATTGGAAATAAATCTTTCACAGTCCTCATTGGGTATTGGTTGAGTTGTCTCATTTCTCTGGCTCAGTATAGCATGTTACAGCTATGGACAGCTGAATCATGATCATATCATTTTCACCTTCACAGCAGAGAATAACCATGTTGAGCTGAAACAGCATGGTAAAGTTCAGGAGCCTCCATCTGCATGCCTTCTCCACTGCCGACGTGCGCACACTGTCCCGTACATACACCTGCACTCATGATTGTAAGTGCATCTGTCCTCCAACATACTGGAGTTGGTGCTGTGGACAAATCTACAGCAAGAACATGTAAACTAGATTCTGTTTGATTATTTATTGAATTCACAAAGAGTCTCTCAGTGTTGGAATGACAATATCCATTGGTCCTTATTGAAATACAGCAACTCAAGAACTGTTGGATGCATTAGGATAAGATGAGCTTCATATATTCATAATCAATAAATTAACTGCGCACACATTTTACTTTACCTGCACATGTTAAGCTAAACTATATATCCAAACTATATTTTTAAGTCAAAATCTATTTTCTTCTGTATTACATGCAGCATTACAGTAACTGTATGTTGGACTTTAAGCACTGACTAAATGTAGGTGACCTACACTCAGTACTGTAAGTTAACACACACTGATGAAGGACTGCTGCTGCTGCAATTCTGCTGGTGTGCTGCTTTGTGTGTCTTTCCCTTAAAACATGGATACAACATGGTAACACTTCATAATAACTGCACTATTTTTGCACACATTAGTTAAGCATGAGTAAATACTTAATTCATTATACAGTGCTGTAAAAAAGCATTTCCCCCCGTCCCAATTTTTTTTTTTTTTTGCAAATTTGTCACACTTAAATGATTCAGATCATGAAACTAATTTTAATATTACACAAAGATAACCTGAGTAAACACAACATAATTTATAATAATTTAAATAATGATTTCATTTATTAAGCGAAAAAAGCTGTCTAAACCTACCTGGCAGAAGAACCCAGAACAACATCTAAAGAACCACAGGCCTCACTTGTCTCAGTTAAGGTTAGTGTTCATGATTCAGCTATAAGAAAGAGACAAAGGGCAAAAATGGCATCCATGGGAGAGTTCCAAGGCGAAAGTCTGGTCATCAGTTTGTGATCTCAAGCTCAAGCACACATGAGTTCTGCAGCAGGACAATTATCTTAAACACAGCAGCAAGTCCACCTCTGAATGGCTTGAAAAAACAAAATGAAGGTTTTAGATTGGTCTAGTCAAAGTCCAGACTTGAATCCATTTGAGATGCTGTATCATGACCTTAAAAAGGCGGTTCATGCTTGAAAACCTTCCAATGTGGCTGAATTACAACAATTCTGCAAAGAAGAGTGGGCCAACATTCCTCCACAGCGCTGTAAAAGACTCATTACCAGTTATCACAAACGCTCGATTGCAGTTGTTGCTGCCAAGGGTGGCCCAACCAGTTATTAGGTTTAGGGGACAATTACTTTGTCACATACGACCAGGCAGGTTTGGAAAGTTTTTCTTCCTTAATAAATAAAATCATCCCATAAAAACTTCATTTTGTATTTACTTGGATTATCTTTGTATAATCGAACAACATATCTATAATTTGTTCGATAATTGCATTACATACTTAATTAATGATGAACTTAAAATATTTTATGTAAAGTAAAAAAATATTTTGCTAATTTTCTTTTATGTTTTTTTATTGTGTCATTTTCTTGCTTATTTTGTTCATTGTTGTTCATTTTTATAAGAGATGGCAGAGGTTTATTTTTTATTTATTTTTATATCAAGTGTAAAGTTGTACAGTTCACTTTCTAAAAGGTTTTATGAAAGACTGACAGCATTTAAAAACTGGTTGCTAATTCCCATTAATGTTGAAGAAATGCTTTGTAAATGACGAATTAAGTATTTACTCATGCTTTACTAATGCTTCATAGTGAGCAGTTGTTATAAAGTCTTACATACAATTTTTTGTGAAACATAAAAACAGGTACATATTGATGTATGAAAAGAAAAAACAAACAAACAAATAAACTACAACACAACAGAAAACAGAAACAGATCCCCATCACCACCAACAGGTTTAAAGTTGTTTTGAAAAAAAAAAGTTACTAAATTAGTAGATGCGTGTTGTGTGAGTGTTGTATCTGGACAAAGACTTTAGTGACCATGTCAGGTTTTGTCTGGAACCACATCATCATCATCCTCTGTCAGTCTTTTAAAGAAGAGTTGCGTACAGTCTTTGACAGATCCACAGTCACTCATGCAGTAGCCATCAGTGTTTTTGCCTTTTTGTCACAGCTACAAAATCATTTCTAGAATCAGCTACAGGAATGACAGACATGTCAACTCCTTGCTTGATAGGAACTGAAATGGTACACAGAGAAATATGGGCTTTGAGTCTCCACTGACTACTGAAAATGATACTAGTAAGTGTTGATTATTCTGGAGTTTACTACAGAATACACAGAAGTAACTAAGTGATGGATAGTTGAATAAATAAAGTGGTATAGGGGGAATCCTCACACCTCAAACGCCTCATCATAACCTTTTATTCACTTAGCCATCCCCTCATTTTTACTGTCTCTGTA
The DNA here is from genome assembly GCA_032362345.1 of Sandelia bainsii. Taxonomy (NCBI): domain Eukaryota; kingdom Metazoa; phylum Chordata; class Actinopteri; order Anabantiformes; family Anabantidae; genus Sandelia; species Sandelia bainsii. The sequence continues at coordinate 1,241,249 of JAUMHL010000029.1, read as the reverse complement.
CAGTATTTAGCTGCACTGTCATTACCCTCTTTACCCTGATTTAGCTCTGTTTTTTGTTCCCAACTTCTGAAGAAAATCTCTCTAGTCATTTTAGCTGCTAAATACTCCATCATGCTCACCTGCTGGTCCTTTTCTGTGTCTGCCTAATGTTTGCTGCTGAGCAGTTAGTGGACAACGGCTTTTAGGAGATGTTTCAGCTGGAAACCAAAACAGTGAGCTACAAGAGCCTAAAAAGTTCTCTAGCACTAGGACTGAAGTGTTCTTTGTTACTACAAGAGACTTCTTCATATTATAGGCATTTGATCCATTATTAATATAATAATATTGGACCTGTTCAGGGTGGACACCACCTCTCACCCAATGACAGCTGGGATTGGCTCCCGCACCTCTGCAACCCTCAAGAGGACAAATGGTTAGGGTAATGGTCAGTCATAATTGTCTAATGCTAATAACTTAACTGACATTTTAATAAGGTACTCTCTTGTTACATGGAGCTTAAAGCTCTATTTAATGTGCACCTTTAGAGACTTTTGGTAGCAGTATGATAAAAGGCACTATGGCAGACAGCAATTCATGATGGCGCAACTCAATAAACATCCAGTATTTTTTACAAAACAATTGATTTGTCCAAAAACACAGCTCAGAACGCATACAGAATAAAACATTTTAAATGATACAGAATGCAGAGCAGTAGACAAAGTGCTCTTTGACACAGTAGACCGGAGTAAAGCATGTGCGTGATCCTGGAGGGTGGGTGTCAACTTGCAGTGAGATCTACAAAGGAAGAATAATAATTATGAATCCCAAATACAAGCACGTAATACAAAAAACTAAACAGAATTGTCCTTTATGGCTGATGGCTAGCTGTCTTGTGACTTTACCTCTGCGGTGTGGAGGGGGCTGAGTGGCCTCTATCACATTACTCTGAAACAGAGCTTCTGTCATCCAGGTGAGGGCGCTGCAGCAATACTCCATCTGTGACAGATACAGTCCACAGACAGAGATGGATGAGTGCTGAGTAGGCAGAGCAGACAGCTGCAGAGTAACCAGACACACCGTGCACACACACACACTTGAGTGGCGAGTGTGTGTCTGACACATACGTGTATATACCTATATTAATATACCCATACTGTATGTGCAGCAATTTGACACCATCAAACTGAGCAACACCTGCTGTAATTTGTTAAAATGAGTGGGGTAGGTCCTGTAGGTTTATTTGATCTGGACATAACAAAGGAAATCTATTTGTTGAAATGTTTTGGCCATGATAAACTACACTGACATGAAGTTGCAGACAATATGTCCAGTATTTAGTGGAGCTAGAGAAGCACCAAAAGCCTCTTACTAGTTTATGTTTCCTTGTAAGAGATATTTCTCTATTAAATATAAAGACTGTGTATTGAAAAACACTGTTATTTTTTGACCTTAATGAGAGTCTGGATTATGGATCTAAACTGTAATACAACACAGCTGGCACACTAGGTCTTGCATGTGCATTAACAGATTTCTGACCTCTGCTTCCAGCAGTTGCAACCTTCGATCATGGTTACGAATCTCTGTCATCTGTTTCAGCACAGTGTCCACCCTGCACAAACACACACACACACACACAGACACAGACAGACACATAAACTTCAGCTAGAATGAATGCACAATATAAACAAATATCTATGACAAGAATTTGTTGAAAACACTAAAAAAAATGATGGTTAACATATTGTGAGCAGTGAGTGGAAAGATAAAGAATAAACTGACTATGTTCTCAGATACATCATTCCTGTACTACACGCCTGTTAGTCACTGGTTGATATGTAGAGGCTGGGATATACACTACCAATCACAAGTTTTAGAACAGTTTATTAAAATGTAGACTGCTTAATGTCTCAATGGATTATATTAAATATTAAAGCATAAAACAAGAAAACAAAAAACAGAGCACAAATTTATCTACATTTTTCACTCATCTAGGTATCTACCTTTTGCAGATGTACCAGCTGTAGCAGCTAAACCAACCTGAGGCATTTTTCTACAATGGAAATCTAATATTGTTCAGAAAGTTAACTCCATCATACCCGTTTGATCTCCTTAAACATTCCATTCCTGTTGGGATGTAGGAAGCTGTACACACTGACACCTTTCTTTGTAATTCTAGGGGTTAAATGGTGTGTCTACCTTCTTTTGTTAATTCCCTTATTTGACCATTATAATAGCAGTACACAGTACTACTTCTTCCAGTGCAGTATTGTCCAAATAAAGCTTCAGAGGGTGTAACAGCCTGTTCTAAAACTGATTTTATGAAGTGTTTGTAAGTAATCAACAGAAATCAGGACATTTGTAGGAACTATTTGCATCAACCTTCAAAGATTATTTCACTTCCATTGCTAACCCATTACCTGAAAAAGCCCTTTATATTATAACTCTTTTTATAAAAAGTTTGATAACTTAAACCATTTTTTAGACAGTGGAAGTTTTGTGCATACCTTTCTTCTAAAACAGGTCTGTCACTGGACTGAACTGCGATTTAAAAAATCGTGGTGTTCTAAAACTTTTGACTGGTAGTGTAACTATAATCTGACAGGATAAAATCTTGTGGCGTTATAATAGCAGTAGCCCAGGCAACTTACTTGACAGATGTGCGTTTAAGCCGTGCTGTGTCAGTCTCCCTTTGCTGCTTATTCTGAGCTGAGAGGAGGATTTCTTTATGGATAGACTCCCATGTGTGGAGGTGGCTGGCCTGACTACTCTGCAGCTCCAGAGCTGAGGACAGAGAAGACAAGTAAAGAGACTATATTAAACGTCAAGAGCATGAAACACTTACATACATGGATATTTGTAAAGTCTTTCACCTGTAGCACGAGTTAGTACCCAGAACAAGATTGTTATCTGTATTACGGGCAGTTTTTTGGAAAACACCACATACTTTTCAGCTTCAAACCCACCAACACACTGAGACAGAGACTCATCCACCCTAAAGCCTGGACACCAAAAAGCATGAGAAGCAATATCGCAATATACTGTATGCAGTTCACTGCAGTGAAGAGCCCTACTTTGGAGAAAACTAAACAGCCACTAAACAGGAGGAGAGCCCAGCGCAGGGGGAGCAACACCTCAGGTCTAGAATCATCAGTGTACATCTGAGGGTCAAATTTGAAGACAATGATGTTCACATTCTAAACACAGAAGACAGGTAGTTCAAGAGGGATGTGAGAGAAGCCATCCATGTTCAAGCGAATAAACACCTCCCTCAACAGGGATGGCGGGCTCACTCAAAATTAGTCCAAGAAAAATCAAAACCCCCAAGGAGGCTTTATTTAATGACCCATGTTTCTGCAGGGCAAGAAGGGTTGTGGCCATTAGATCCTAACAACAGATTTACTCACACCCCCTTTCCACTGTCCACCTGATGAGAAGTGAATCCACGCTGGAGGGTAAATTTGAGGATTCCCTCCTACTTTCCTCAGGCTAAAGAAGCTACTTGGATGCTTAAACCTATCAACCCAACTATAAATAAGCCCAGTTGTCATGACTGAACTTCAAGTATCCTCACCTGGATCACTGAGAATCTCCACCAAAATCCTGGACAGATGCCCAGGCCACATCAACTACTTGCCAGGCAACAAGTCTCAGACATAATCAGGCTGGGCATCCTACTGTTCCTGAGCTAGTAATCTCATTAGCTCTTTTAATGTGCTACCCTTTATTGTTGGATCCTAAAGTGGGCACACTGTCCTAACAACAGACAAACAACTTTCCCAACAACAACAACAACAACAATAATAATAATTATAATAATGACATACTTTATTGATGTATGGATGGTATTTCCTGATAACTTGGCCTCAGACTCAGAAGTACCGACCTTCAACTGACCCAACCCTTTCATGGTCATACCACACCAAGGTGAACTACAGCTCACAGGCCGACAAATGCCACTTTCAAATAGCTGTGCCACAGGTGTGTCAATGCGTGTTCAACCGGTGCAGGACATGCACTTGAGGACAGTTTTGAATAATGTCTGTGGGTGCAGTGAGATGACAGGACTCACTGTATCAGCCTGATACATCTAACCTTAACCTTGACCATCAACAAGTCCTGTCACTCAGAATGCAGTGATAACTCTCTCATCACTATAAAAGTACCTGATGATTTTGGACCAATGTCCTGCCACCCCAGGAAACAGGTCTCAACTCCATGACTTAATTCAGTTCAATTTCAGTTCAATTACCAGTTTATTGTTCGACAACTAGGGGGCATGGTGCTTAGTATTATTATTTAGCCTATCCTAAAATCTTTATTCAAATATAAAATTTTACATTACATTTTACATACACTCCACTCCCATCCCACCCTGCTTGTCCTCTCACTAACTCCAGTCGTCATGCACTACTCACTACTTCTCACCAAAGTGTTTTCTTTTCACTGAGGGGATCCGGCGGATGTATCTCTTGATGAGAAGGTGGAGGTGTGATAAGATGATGAAGGGAGGTGCCAGGCAGGGCCTTGAGTGGTACTCCACAATCAGGTTGTAACGCTGAAACTTCCAGTAGATGTCACTGTTCTCCTGTACTTTGGAGAAGGTGTGGCTGCAGATAGTGAAGTGAAGTTTCATTATTTATACTCTGATAGCTCAGTGAAATCTCTTTAAACAGCAGAACAACATTGGCACTGAAATAATTCATTGTATATGCCAGTGTACCTGAACATTGCAATGAGTAGGTTGACCAGTACTATGTTAGTAAATAGCAAGTAGGTGACAAGGAGTATGACAACCAGCCAGTTGGCATTGGTGTTCACACAGGGCTCCATTCCTGCTTCAATTTCTGTAACGTTGTTTGTACAGTGCATGTCTTCCAGTTTATCAGCTAAATGAAAGAAGAATGAAAAGGCCCAGAACAATAAGTCAGGAACAATACTGCACATTTACCAGTACATTAAAGACTAACATCAATTTTAACTACAGTACGAATGGCAAATCCTGTACATCCCAAATCCCAGCTATTAGACCTAACTAAATCTTATGTCATCCAGTGCAAATGCCGTGGAATACACAGATCAGCCATGACATTACCACCACCTGGTGGTGTTCAGATTTGAATCTTCAGTTGACTTTGAATAACTGTTCTTTCATTGCATTCAAACATAGGTAACACAGATTCTTGATGCAGTCAGAGCCACTCACCATCCATTTCGTGTATGGGTATTTGTCCAAAAATGTGCATGTATGGCCTGTAGAACACTCGGCGAAATATCCAAAGAGGACGAGGATCATATGAGTAGAGAAGTGCCTGATTGGCCACTCCATAGGCCACAAGCCACACAGCCAGAAAAAACAGGAAGAAGAACACGTCCTTCATCTTAAGGAAAATGAAGAGACACCATAGATAAGTGCTGTAGCATCTGCCCTGCTGTGAGATCCAGACACTGTTTCTAATTCAGGCACTACATGATTGACTATGCTATACGTTCCGATGCTGGACCGACAAACTAGGAGAAACTTCAGTGTCTAAAGGTACTAAAGGTAAACTCAATTCCAGAAAGATTCTTCAGTCCCCAAACCAGAAGGAAGGCGAGTCTATCGGCCTATTCACATAAACTCACCATTTTGCCAACAATAATGATCTTGGGCCCAAGCTGTTTGTGGACGGCAAAGATATGGATCAGACGTAGCGTGAATACCAAAAAATCTATGGCCATCACAGCTCTGCCAAACTCAAATGAGAAGGGAAACATTCTGGAAAGCAAAACAGTAGTAGTTGGTGAATTGCCATGCAAGGCCCTGCAAAATGTATGAAAAAAGACTGACTGCCATTTGCCATTGCCGTCTGGCCCCAGAGCTGCTTCAGTGCTCTCTGGTACCGCAGTTAGTGTGAATCCTCCTGTCAGCGTGTCTCAAAACTCACCTGCCGCACAGACCCACAATGAAAAGAGTGATGGCTGTGAGGTCACACTTGTTCCACACATCCTGGATGTAGTTCCTGATCATCTGCACAAAAGTAGTGCCCACAAAGAAGGTCTGCCAATGGGAGAGGGAGGACACTAATTATTATACTGTATGTGGATGGATTTTTCTGTGCGGTATACATTTTGTGTGTCTGTATCAGTGAGATAAATGTCAATTTTAGGTGATATGGAAACCAACCCAAGCCAAGCCAGGTTCAACTTACATACATACATGCATACTGTCTGTGCAAAATATGTTAACAACCAACCTGTCGAATCTCCTCACAGACTAAGGTGAAAACCCAAAAGTAAAGCACAAACTCCAAAGTGGAGGGGCCATCAGGGGGCGGGGGCTTGAAGTTCACCAACAGAACATATGCAAACAGGCAGAGGAAGAGGAAGTACATCAGCACATTCCCCAGGAATGATGTGACAGGAGCAAACCAGAACTTTCTCCAGCGTGACACTACAAATGGTTTCTTGGGTTTGGATTGTGAAGAGCCTGAAGAGAAGGAAAACAGAGACAACAGCAGTGATTCAAAGACATCAAGGACCAGTCATACAAAATCTATTACTACAGTACAGTATATGCACCCAGTGGCCACTTATTTGTGCGGCGCATTGCTTTTGGTGATACTTCGATCATCTTCTCGCTTAATTTAACCTGACTATTTATTTATTCATTTTGTGCTTGGTGTTAGCCCTGCTGGAAAAGCGGAGATGTATACAGACGCATACAGTGACGTAATGAAGGGGTTCTATGGTGGCACTCTAGCCTGTGGAAAAGTCAACCAGTTCTTAGACTGTATGCAAGTCAAACCAACTGTGAACTGGCATAGCACAAGCCCAAAACTAACACCTAGTGGTATTTGTTGGTTCTTTCCCTGCCTTAATTAAGCAGATGGTCCTCTGAACTGGTTGAACTCCAGCAGTCATGGTGGCAAAGGAGATGGGTTCTACAATGTTCTTCAGCAAATGGTCATGGCACCACTGATACCACCTTTACCTTGAAGATTTGGAGGAGTCCCCTCCTCAAGCACAGCAAGCAATCCACAAGGCTGCAGTAGTGCAGGTTAGATGAGATGGCTCCAACCATCTAACCAAGTTAGATGGGATACTGTAGACGGCAGTCTGGAGCATGCTGAAATGTGTAAAATTCCTGCCTGCAAAAAATGTACACAACTCTGCATGCCAGAGTTCAGTCTATGTGATCTCTCCATTTACAGCTCATTCCCATCAGTAACACCACCCTGACTGCTGTCCTGTACCTTTCCTCCTCAGCCATTGCTCTAATCTTACCCAAGCACAAGTTGGTGTCCATGTTTGCCCAGTGCCCTGAGGGGTGTGAAGGTTCCCAGTCCTCCCCTTCTTTGCCTCAGCCTGCTGCACCACTCTTTCTCTGCAGTGAACTCCATTTCTTGCTGATTTTGACTGCTACCCTGCCTGGAGACTTTTGCACTATCTTGAGTTGGAGTATAACAACATATGTTTTAAGCAATAGAGCTTAAACTTCTCCTGGATGAATTCCAAGAGGAGCTTAAGTTTTCAGCTGTTTGCATGGACGGTGATACTGCTCCTCGGCAGATGAGCATCACAACTGTCTTTGTGGTCCAAGGCTGGATCATATTCTGTGCACAGTTGGTTGTACATTCAACCATGTATTAAACCACTGGTTAAAGCCCTAGTGGTCAGTGCTTGTGGCTTCCTGATTGTCTTTGGTTGGTGAAATTCTGTCTCCACATTGAGCCAGAAACATTTACTTGTCATGAGGCTACTCTGACTGTATCTAAGGAGTGGCCACTGAGTGGAAGTGAACCAAACCCACCTTTTGTCTTCTCTGTTGGACCTTCTTCAGGATAGTCCTCACTGCAACACCAAAGAATCAGGAACTTTTATTAGAACTGAAAAGAAAAACCATAACACAACTCTCATCTGATATATGTGTGTATACTTGTATTTACATTTTAGTAATTTCAACAACGGATAAGGCGTTGCCATCATTCCCATCCAGACTGTCACTGTCTCTGCCGTGAGCCAACTTAACATCCCCCTCATGTTCTCTGCAACATCAACAATCAAGCACATTTACTTTTCCAGTCAAACAAATGGTGAAAATACAAGTTAAAAGGCAAAATTGCAACATGGTGAAAACATTCTCTTCTTCATTCTGTCACTACTGTCTACATATAAAGTTTCAGGCACAATAAATATAGAAATATGATTTTGCAGCATTTCACAAAGGTGAAGTGTTGTGTTATAATTGTCCTGATTTGATCAGCTTCTATATCATATATTACATATTATAGCTTACACCAAATAATTCATACATTTATTTTCAAGAAAATGAAGCCTGCAACCTGGAGATGGAATCACATTTATCACGAGCAAGAACACGATATTCACACAACGCTAACCTGAAGTTAATAAGTTTTGTGTAGATGAGGGGAGGCAGGAAGAAGGTGAGAACCAGTTTCCAGACCGGCGTCCTCCGCTCCATTTCACCCCACCAGATCTGAGACAGCAGAGACTACAGCAGAGAACAGTACTTTTGTCACAACATTGCAGTCAAGAGCACAACATTACACTCACTAATGACATTCATTTACAGTCAACCTATCCATAACAGAAAACATAACGTTAAGTGATTATTAAAACAAATTAAATTATATTAAATATGTAGCTTTTATTTTAAATTTGTTTTTTGTGCTTCAGACCAGCTAGCCGATTAGACTCTTTACTGTATATCTAACTACTCAGCTTTATATTTCAGCCAGGAAATGACCCTTCAGGTTACTAGATGACTGCTTTTCCAACTGAACTATCGATCAACTGTTTATCAGTTTTATTGTTGCAATTAGTTGTCATCAGATTTAACTGAGGTGTGTTTGTTATAAGCCTGGTTTGAGCCCGGCATTGTTGTGTTAAATGCTACTGTTGGCAGGAGGACAGCAACCGTACCTGAACACCGCTATGGCTGAAGAACAGGCGGGCGTCAGCTACAGTGGCCATCTGCAGACATGTCGCCTCGCCCCACACTTGAGACTTCCCTATAAGGAGAGTGAAGGCGCGGGGCTCGTTGTTCTGGTGACACTCACCAAATACATCTGAAGACACACACACACAGGACACAGGATGATAGCATTTTATGTCTTTATCACAGAGAGAAGAGACATGACAGAAACACACATGCACAACCATTCCTGAAGGAACATTTCCGGTCTTATCCTTATGTCTTTCACCACTTATCATTACCACAGCCATGCCCACATACATAGTTGCACAACAGTGCAATTTTAACATGAACATCTCATTATGATTCCATGAGTGAGAATGCAGCTGACAGCAGGTGGATGTGTGGATAGATGATGA
>JAUMHL010000029.1:1218049-1231837 GCA_032362345.1 Sandelia bainsii | reverse complement strand
CACAGAGAGGATTTACTCGTTCAAATCCATCCATGCAAATGACTGTTTGAAAAAGAAAACAACCTTTAGTGTTTTCAGAAGGGGAATATGATCAAGATTGTCACCCAAAAAAGGAGATTTTGGCATAATTAGTGTTAAAATCTTTTTTTATTTGTTAATTATCGCTGTTGTTACAATTGAGTCCTTAAATAAACCTTTGTCAACTAATACTTCGTAAACATTTTCATTGACAATATTAACACAGTCAAGTAAGCCTTAGTTGACTGGATTCTGTTTTAACACAGAACAATGACTCAAAGCAAACTATGCAAGAGCTTTTTTGGGGAAGAAACAGTCAGCGGGTGTAGTGTCTGGCCAGATCTCACCCTGAGCAGCTTGACTATTGATATGGTTAAGATGATCTATTCCTTTGCCTATCAACAATGCACAATGCCTGATTCGAGGAGCACACATGTAAAGAACAGAGCAGCATGTGGAGTCACTCACCATGTGCCAGTTTCTCAAATGTCTTTGCCAGCTCCTTCATGGCCAGTTTGTTCTCAGTCTCATTCTCAAGCTTAGAAAGCTCCCTTAGTATTTTACAGCCACCCAGAGCGCTCAGCACTGACTCCCCTGCCTGGCAAGAAAACATAGTGCAAACATAGGGTGTTTCAACTTCAACTGAAGCCAAATTCAATGCCAAATGGCAACCTAGTTACTATTAGTGTACACAGTGGTTTAAAGTGTGTGCTGTATAATTTGAGACTATTGCATGTTACAGGTGATTCTCACCATCTCCAAGAAGTAAACAGCCATTTCCTTGCGGTTCTGCAGGATGGCCCAGATGAAGAGGGTTTCCCAGGGTGAGTGGCAGGGCTTGTTCCGGTATCTACAGTCCCCTGACAGCATCTTATTGATGTACTGAATGGAAGACAAGACAAGAACGAGAGATATAAGTGTTTTTATTCCATGCATCCTCATTCAATGTCACGATCATGTCACATTCAACTACGAACAGCTGGATTGGAGATTTTAGGAGCAGCTAATGTCTCCTCGAGCATCTGCAGCAGATCAGAGTTCCTTACTCACTGACCTTGTGAGTTCTCCTAGCGCTGTTGGTGTGTTGTAGGCATAGAGGTGTGCAGTAGAAAGGCTGGCAGACATCACCCAACAGGTCCGACAGCAGGTGGGATACCTGCAGAATAGCCACACACTCTATTGGTACTGCATACAATATGATAAAGCAGAGCAACAAAAGCAATAGCACTTTTCTGTGTCGGGTAATTACAGCACACAAAACCGGCTTCAGCGTTCACATTGGTGTAAGAATGTTGTTTTCTGAAAGACTTGAAAAACAGTGAACCTGTCCTTTAAGCTATAAATGAATGGTGGTTCTCACAGCAGCTGCTACCACACACACATACACACACATCAGTCTGGTTGGTCATTACTGTCTCTTGCCTTGTGATAATCAGAGATCATTATTCCTCTGGATTAATGCATTGGTTCTAACTTTTTCTTGCAAATGTAATTTTATTGAAATGCATGACAGTATATTTCAAATGCTCTACAATGTATTTCAAGAAAATGCATGTGCTGTGTTATATCTATTGTTGGTGAAAACATTACATACATTAATTAAGTCAAATGACAGAGCCTCATATGAAGACGTCAACAGCAGCAGCTTTACGGTGCATTAACATAATAGATAAATGGATAATGATCCATTCTAAAGGTTCTTTTTCACTGGCCCTTTCGCCACCCTCCTCACCACTTCCTCACCTCATACAGGCTGAGCTTCATTGCTGAGGCAGGTCCAGTTGGTTCAGTGTGAGAATTCTTCAGAGGTGTCGTCACGTCTTTGTCCAGGCTGGGCTTGGATCCAGCCACGCTCTGCCTCTCCATCAGACACTTCTGGAGCAGAGTGTAGGCTAACGAGTTGTTGGGCAGGGAGCGGTACAAGTTTTCCAAGCGTCCGTATGTCAGGTAGTCCAGGATATTTAGGCCATTCTCACAGAAGAGACGCACAAACTGGGGCTTGTCATTGACCAGTGCATCTGTCATGGAGTCTTCAAGGTCCTCATACTGAAAATAGAATCACATTATGGACACTGTATTTCTGTATCAATTTGATGATATAAAATCTGCTTTCCTTTAAAACAACATGCTTGATGATGCTTTGTCAGCAGAATGTGAGGCTGACCTTCCACTGCATGTCTCCATTAAAGAGTTCCGTTTTGGCGATGTCCACTCTGTTCCAGGCCACAGCCAGTTTCAGCTCTTCAGTGTACTTGCTTGCATCACTGGAGATACGTTTACTAGCTTAAGACAGACATAAAACGCAGTAATTAAATTTAATGACAATAATGCACACTGCGTTAATAAAACAGTGGTTGCAACAGCGTGATGGGCCCAAAGCTACAGTAGCTGCTGCAGCGTTTAGTTTAGCTATTTATAATGCATAGTTTATAGAAGCTGCATTTACTTTGTTATATCTAAATAATAGTAACTTTAGCTTCATGATGAAGGTACTGTGGGCATGTAGCAAGTAACGCTTGCAGTTGATATGAGTTAGATATGAGGTAGAGTATCAGACTGATCAGCACAGCAGAGTCTGTGCTGTTTATTTTCAGAGGGAGCCGAGGATCATTTCCTGCTGACAACCTCTGTCAGGGAACAGGCAGGACTACTTAACAAACTGTAGTAAAGCAAAGGAAGCCCAATTTCAACAGAAGGCCTGGTTGTAGCAGACTGTAGTGGATTTCATTTGCTACAGCTCATAACAACATATACTGTCCCATTTCATCTAAATTTACAGATGGTCCAAAATACCGCTGCTAAGTTACTGACCAGCATGGCTGGAATTTAGAATTCTATTCAATATCCTTGTGATCAGCTACAGAGTGCTGCAGGTCTCTATTGTCCTCTGAACAGGTTTACTGGATGTTCCTCACTACAGGCTAAAACAAACACATTTAACAGCTTTTGAAGCCATGGCTCCTGAACTTAGGAGCACATATTTCAATTTTATACTATTTATGGCATTTTTTGTCTGTCACGTACATTTTCATGTAACATTTCATGTACTCCGCTCTGTAAGGCTGCTTATAGAACGTATATTTGCTTACACACCTTTAACAAGGGCTTTGAGGAGAACTGTATCAAAATCATCAGAACCGTCCTGGTCCTCGTGAAAAACAGTGATGAGCTCTTTGTTGTGATAAATACTCAGCACCTAGACACACACATGCAGTGATAGAAATGAACAAATCAGTGTTAGGAAAAAGTTCACAAACAAGTCACAAGTCACACATTCATCTGCCTATAGCCCTTTGTGTCTCACTTCTTATACCTCTTCCCACACACAACAGAAACACACACTTACCCTGTCCACCAGTTTCTCCACATCAGCTCGAGCTGGGAAGTATTTCCGAACCTTGTCGCGGACCCTGTCACGATGCTCTGCGCTGAGACCCTGAGTGGGCTCCACCTCTGCTGTAGGAGAGTTGGAGGAGAGATCGTCCAGCAGCTCACTGATAAAGTCTGCAGCCGGACCAGAACCGGCGAGAACCAGCCAGGGCGTACCTTTCTTCAGAGACTCATCTAATCTCTGAACCAGGAAATATGTCAACATTTCACTGATCTAGCATTTAATTAGAAAGTGTCTCCATTTTTAAACAGTTACACATATTATAGTTCTCTTAGTTCTGTAAAATCTAAAAACATGTTTCAGTGTGTGTGTATTAGATATTTCCCTCACCTCAAGCATTTTGGCATTTCCTGAGATCAGTATGCAGAGCACTGGGATTTCAATGTTGCCACTACCTGTAGTTGGAGATAAGTGGAAAGAACAGAAGAAGAAGAAGAAGAAGAAGAAGAAGAGAAAAAATACATATGAAATGCCTTCTTGTAATATCTCACAACCACTCCAAAAGCTGTACCATATTTCTTATCATGAATTGAACTGTAGTCTAAAAAAACATTTATCCTTTATGTATCCAGAGCAGTTTTGCTGGTCAGGAACACCCTGCAGGCATTCATTTGTAAAGGCATTTGAGCACTGGTTTGACAGTGTGATGTACTCTACAGCAGCAGTTCTCAACTATCTCCGCACTTACAGCTTCTAACTGACTGAACACACCTGATCCAGGTGATCAGGGAAAGTTGGAAAACAAGCAGGACAATGTGCCTTCAGGACAAACCACTGCAGCACTTTCACCACTAGAGGGCTCAACACACTAAGCCCACACACTGTCAGTGCCATCAGTAATACACCATATGCTCAGTGTTGTGTCAGATTTGAATAGACAGTTCCAACATATGGTGCAACTTTAAGTTCAAAGTTGAAATATGTGCATGCTTGTTAACATATGTTTAAGTACAGTGAGCACAATCCAGCAAAATGCTTCACCCTGAAAATTATGTTAGAATATAAATGATGTGAAAGTGAAAACAGGAGATTCACATTTAAGGATATTGCTGCAGCAAAGTGATACAGAGAACATCTTACTGGCTAATAAATGACTGAACTAATTAAGTAAATCATTGGTGCTTCGATCACTGTGGGATCACGCAGGAAAGATGAGTAAATCACAGCACACTTTTTAACTTGTTAACCCTGAAGGTGGCCACAGCTATCTGTAATCTCTCATTTGAATAACTGTTTATCTGTCTGCCAAACTAAGCACCAACGCTCAGAGAGGGCAGAATAGACTGGTATTTACCAAGTTTTATTATTATGTAGTATCACATAAAACAATCAAAGTTCATTTCCACCAGTAAAAGAAAAAAAACTAAATTATTGTTTGTCATGATGTAAGAATAATATTAACAGTAATTCAAAATTTTAGATAAAAAAGTCTAAATTAGGAGATCAATGTTCTAATTTTTGACTTTAAACTCTGACTTGTACCAGCCACTTCATTCAGAATTTTCCGCTGGTGTCCGTGCTGTACGGACTGAACACTGATTGTCCCAGAGGTGTTAAAGGCAACTGGACTTCTTCAGTTTTGGAGGTCCCAGGTATTCAACCCATGTGGGGTCGTCACATCTTGAAGGTTACTGAGGTCCCATGTCAGTGGGTGATAAATGCTGAACACTGGATTCTCCATTTGTTAGACAAACACTAAGACCTGGATCAGTCAGCAAAGTTAGATTCTTTGTTTGAATACTGCATGTTTCACTGTCTCACCTCCAATTCCAGTGCGCTGATGGGAAATGTAGTCCTCCAGACGGGCACAAAAAGCTCTCTCTCCTCCCCAGCGACCAACACTCCCATCATCCACCAGGAGGAATGCCTGGCAGTTGTTGTCCAGGCAGTAGGAGTCCCGTGATGTGTTCTGGACGTAGTATCGAGCAGGGAAACTCCCCTTCAGTCAGACAACACACAAGTCAGTATGAGTGAGTTCATTCACTCTGCCACCACTCCTGATGATTCTTATTACAACATATAATGAACTGAAAAACGCTGATGTATTCATGATCAGCTTGTAACATTAACAGAGCTGGTGTTAGCAGCTACTTCCAGAGCACATTAACTGATAACTCGACCTGGTCGAAAGCAGTAACTGAACCCCCAACCTATGTCATTTGCAATGAAAAGCGCCTTTTGAAAACTGCAGACAGCTCCGTATGATTAGGTGAAGCAGTGATGTGACACAGTCCTGCGCACAAGTGTCCACAGTTTACTATGGTTGGAAAGAGCAGACTTCATATTTGGGGTATTTGGGTTTCACTTTGAGGAAATTAACTCTGTTTAACTGTCAAAACATGTATTTATTTACTTTTCAAATAAAAGCTCTATTAAATAGGACATCAGCTTGATTGAATTCAGGGCAGCAGAGCGGAGAGTGGTCGGCAATCCCGCCTCACAGCAAGAAGCCTCCAGTTTCCTGGGGTGCTTGTCGTTGTGAATGTGAGTGTGAATTTTTGTCTGTTTCTATGGTGTGTGTCAGCCCTGCAATAGACTGGGGACCTGTCCACACAGCTGCTCCAGCCCCACAGCCTTTACCAGGATATGCAGTGAAGATAAGAGATGGATGGATGAATTAAACTGGATCTGATTGTTTCTGTGTCAAATCCTGGACCATGTATCAAAATGTGGACCACGTAAGAGGGAGAGACCACACTCCTATTTCCCACACATGAGACTTAGCAGACAACGTGATGCAGGATATGGTATTTACCAAATCTTTATGGTTCACCACATAGGCATAGTTCTTTTGAAAGTGTAGCTAAAGAAAATGATCATTGATCATTATTAGAATAGAATAGCAATTGTAAAAGCTCGGCCAGTGTCAGTGGCTGCTCATTGTGAATGAGACCTGCCTGTGCGACAAAGCTGCTAAAACAGAGATGAGCTATGTAAATGAGAGGACAAAGTTGACAATAGTTCAACTTCATGTACAAAAACAACTCAAACAATGGATGCAGGCTGTAGAGTGGTCCAGCTCAGGACGAGCTCATGGAATCCGCACTGATTGTATGAGGAGTACCTGAGCATTGACAAGCTGCTGCCTGTTGTGCACCAGACCCCAGGGCGCCAGTCCCACAGCAATCACTTTCTTCTGGGAGAGAGCCCCATGGTCCCTCACTGCCTCGCCCACACAGCGGGACACGCCCTCCCTCAGACCCCCAGTCAAGATCCAGGCCCCTGAGAAAGAGTAGGGAGGAAACAGAGGTTGGGGCTATAGCAAGAATAGCAAAAATTCTGCATGCAGTCAGTGTTGAGGAGTAACAAAACTGTAATCTGTTACAATTACTGAGATTTGTAATGAAATTACAGTTACTAATCAAAATCTCGGTGATTACACATCTGAATATATCTGTTGGGCTTTTTACTTTTCACCACACAGGAACATCTTCTTATGGCACATTTCCAGACAACATGGGTCAGCAACAACTTTCAGTGCTGGAAAGTTAAGAGTATTTTCCTTATGCAATCAGAAAACAGCTCTAACAGTACTGTGCAGTGTGAGGATTATTTTGCAGCAGTGAAAATACTCTCAGCATCAAAATGCTCAATGTTAAATCTGCTGAGAGGTAGTTTGACAGTGATCAGTGTGGAGTACTGCTGTGAGGTTTCCACTGTCTGATTAATCTTAGTTACAAACTGAGCACTATTGCAATCATTCAATGTATGTGTACTACAGTGTTATTTCTGCTCATATGGCCATTAACCAGGAGTCAGCTGACATCATCCAAACAATCATTTTTGATGTTCTGATACAAAATTGCTTGGTGTTATGTTGGATCGTGGTGACCTCTTACCCGTGCTCTGTGCTGCCTTGACCAGCCCATTTCTCAGGACTTCTCTCACCCAGGTTTTCATCTTCTCTTGGCCTTCGCACCCCACAACCGACACCACCAAGTTGGGTAAGGGCAAGCCCCAGTTATTCATCATCAGGTTGTAGATGTTCTCAGGTGGTGTGTCACATGATAGCCTCAGAAACTAGACAGAACAACAAGTCAATTGCAGTATCTGACAGGTGAACTGGAGAAAAAAGAATGCCTTTATCAAGTCAATTTATAATGATGCAACACAACTATTCGTCTAACCCTTCCACAGCTGTGAGCTAATGGTAGAAATCTAGTGCCTCTCGGCAAGCAGCGCTCCTTTTGAGAAGATGCTGTACTAAGAAGGTTTGACTAACACCCTGTCATCATTAACTTTCAGCTGCAGCTGTTCCTCTTAGGTTTTTGCTGGCGGTGTGTGCATCAACACACTGAAAAAAAACAACAGGTACCACCTAATTGAGTTAAGTAAATTGAACTTAACTGAGTTGCTTTCATCCCACCAAATACTGAGAACAACTTAAATATTTTAAGTTGAGAAGTTAAACTGCTGGAGGTCAGCAAAAAAGCTACTTCAGCCTAATCCTTGGTCATTCATGCAGGCATTCATGAGTCCTACCTCTACAAGTTTAAAGGTTCAAATTATGGGTTTGTTGGACACCATCATCTAAGATATCTGTCCATTATAGCAATCTATTTAAATTGCCGACCAGCTACTGTACACCCGGGTTATCAATTATTTTTATTATCAGGCTTCCAGAAGGTGGGTCTA
This sequence comes from Sandelia bainsii, assembly GCA_032362345.1. Lineage (NCBI taxonomy): Eukaryota > Metazoa > Chordata > Actinopteri > Anabantiformes > Anabantidae > Sandelia > Sandelia bainsii. Next base: position 1,223,793 of record JAUMHL010000029.1, on the reverse strand, counting down.
GCATGATCAGGTCAGAGGGCAGACACCACACAAGAGTAAAGGAAGAAGAGAGGAGAGTGGTGTGCTGCTGATAGTGAGGAGCTAGTGGTTTAGTTTCTGTTAGCCTCTGTTTGGTCACATGAGGAGAGCAGGAAAGCTGGAGGAGCTCACCAGGGTTCAGGCATGGCCTACATCTTTTCTTGTTATTGGCAATCATGATGTGTCTGTGTGCGTTCGTTCAGAATGGCCACTCACAGGACTGTGTCTGCGTCTAGTGCCGGCAAACTCCAGCTCTCCAAAGGCATCGGTGGGACACTCGGAAGTGTGCTGTGCGCTGTCCCACTGCGTGACAATAGCTGCTCCAAAGGAGTCCTCTGTCGCCACAGAGTCATGCAACTCCCGCGTACCACCACAATGACACTTCTCTCCATTACTGGCATACAAAACACAAACCCACACCAATGTGTTATTCTGTGCTTCATGTGTGTGTCTCAAATGCCTTAAACTACTAGTTCAACCCTATCTCACAAGAATTGTGTTTGTCTACTACTAATCTGAAACATTTAATACACTTTGAAAGATGTACAATGGCATCCTGGTCACATTTTTATCAACTTCATAATTAAAACTTTTGAATGAACACGTGCAAAGTTACAAAATGTTTATACTAAACATATGTTCATATAGCGTTGAGGCCTAGGTAAGAGGGCCTGTATGACATGTATGACAACATCAAAACGATGGCACAATCGTAACACATGTTGTTGATCCTGTTACTGGGGCCGGGAGGGTGGAAAGGGTCAAAATACTGAATCCTTGTAATTTTTACTTTACAAATGCATTATTTTTCCACTTCATAAAAGACAAAGAAAGAGAGATTACCTGGATAAATCTTCAACAAAAGTGGTGCAGACTCGCTTTTTGATGAGTTTGGGAATCAAGCTCTGTAAGCAGAAAAACCCTTTGTTAGCTCCACAACAATACAGTGGACATGCACAAAATCTGATTTTCAGTTCTACTAAGTACAGACTGCTGGTCTTTCTCCTAAAAGCTCTACTGTCTACAAAGTGTTTTGTAGAGAAGACAAGTACATTAACATGGACTCAAGAAGCCAGGTTAGTGGGAAAATCAGCTTAGACAGAAAGTTGGTCAGTAATCAGGTCTTTAGACCCAAAGCTTACTCATTGTGTACGACATTTACAGATTTCTCTGAATCATAATCTCAGTCACCAAAACTATCTTGTACACAAGATGTTTAAGAATCGGATTACAACAAAGAGACAACGATCCAATCACTTCAATGCAGGAAGATACTCAGTGAAACACTAGACACTGGGTTCTGCATTGTGGCTGAAGTTAGACTTCATCTTTTTGTGTTCTAGACCAGACATAAAGTCTTTTGTATTAGATAAGACTTCACTGTAGCATAAATACCTGTATAAATAACATAAATGAGTGAGATGGGTGTCAGTGACATTAATACGTCTTTCATTTCAGGGCAGTGCAAAATAAAATCCAGGAATTTCCGGCAGGAAAAAAGGAATGGTGAAGTCCCACAGGACAGAATCTAGCTTGCCGTTGGACCTCCAGGATTAGGGAACAGAAAACAAACTGTTGCACTCTGATTGGTTGAATTGGTGGAACAAAGCTCAGACAGTAGCCAGCTCTTGTGTCACTTGCAGCAGCAGAGTTATCTTTCATGCAGGTTGAGGAGGAAAAGAGAGTCGGTTAATTTAGGAAAATTGCACAAACTTTTCCGGACCCAACCGCTGATACGAGCTAGCAGTGTGTACTTTTAGCAATGGCAAAAAGGTGTTGACAAAACATCCCTATTTTACACCCTGGGAATGTGAACAGGTTGGACAAAATGTACTGAGAAATAAAATACATAATAAAGAAAAATAAAAAAGAATAAAGGACTTTAAATGCATTTGTTACTGAAGATTAATCAACGTGTCTGCACTAAACTTTACAGATGCAATCTTAAAAAAGAGGCATGTAACAGTTGGTTAAGAATACAAGAGCACCCTCCCACACATCACAACACCCCCAGCACTTTTATTTACTGCACCCCAGATCCGTGTTTGTGCAAAGCTATACTGTGCAGTTCTTAGTATTCAAGATTGAAGAAACTTTATTTGTTTCACACAAAGCAGTCTGAGTGGAGCAGTCTCTGAGAACCCTACCCCACCTGAGTAATATAAATATAAGGAAAATAAAAGGACCTCCAAGTAAATTCCAATTACCACCACAATCATTCTAAAGCATGTCCCAGTCAGTAAAGTGAAAATAAAAACTTCCCCTTGGCCCATTGTGGGCGGCAAGCACCTAGGAAGTGAAGCAGTTTGTCAGGCAGAGCATCATGAAGGCAGAAATAGCCTTAGAAGTTATCACCAACAACATGTCGTGTCTCACTGAGATATAATAGAACATTCTAAACATGTGCTGGAACCACACATGCAAATGGAGAACATGTCGCCAATACAAAGCACAACAAAGACTTGAACACCTACAAAGAATGTAGATTTAGTAGCTGTGTCACACGATATGAGTTAATATGTTCATGGATATAATGGTACATATATGTTTTAGTTCAACTTATATTCCACTGTTCTTAGTCCAGTAAGTGTATACAATACAAAACTTTATCATTTTTGAATAGTGAAAAACAGATTTTTAAATATCATGTTTAGTATCATTCTGCTCGTTTAAAGGTCTAAATGATAAAGCTGCAGATAACAAGCCAACTATGTACTTGTTATAAAAAGAGTAGAAAGTAAAGCTGGGTTCACAAATAAGCTCCAGACCATATGTGTTCATACCGTGCTTTCCGTGCTCTCCATTGCTGCAGTGGGCACTGTGGAGTAGTCTACAGCAGCAAAGCAAGCAAAGCCAAACTTGACGATTCTGTGTCAGAACTTTGCAGTTTCAATATGTAAACGTCTTACAGCATGTGTGCTGAATTTTACTTGATTTAATGTTGGTTTTGGTCTTTTTTTTTAAATGTCTGTTAATGTATTATTAATATATTTTAGAGGGAGAGCACAGAGCATATGCTCCAGGCTGACATTACATCATAGTATAATGGCAGGCGTGAAATTTCTCACAGCAAGTACAACAAATATTTACTGTGTTCATTAAGAGCACTCTGTAAATGAGAAATAGAAAATGACATCAATGACAGATTCACTGATTCTGAATATGGAGAAGTGCCATTAGCCGTTACCAACCACACTCAGCGGACCTGACTGAATGAAGGGTGGAAGTATGAAACTAAGAACTGTAACATGACAGAACAAAATGTACAGTTCCTACCCTGACACACAGAAACCTGGAGGCGTCCAAACACAGCCAGACTCTTACTTACACTGATATTAAGTACACTGTACACTATACACAGATATTTGGACGTTGATAATCAACTCAAGTCGCGTAATTAGTGAGTTGGTGAGTTTGACAAAAACCTAGAATGATGAAAAATTAGGCTAATATTTTAAAAAAGGTAACAGGAAAATCAAGGCACTTTGGTAAATCAAAATCGTGTCCATGTGTTCACCAACTGTTGATGTGTAATTAGTAAAGCTTTATATCACACCGCTCAGCAGCACCAGTAGATGTCTCACTTGGGCACCAATATGTCCTGAAATGTCCCAGATTTACATTAATTACAGCATAGTATTCACATACTCAATAGGTGGAGTATGTTCCACATCTGGATCAACAGACAGTTTCAACACTCTTAGATTTGAATCTAATCTGATCTAGACTGCTGGCATAAAGCAGACTGCTTTCACATCTTCCAGGCTATCAGGTGCATTTACCCAGATTGTTGTCAGAGGCTGGAGCTCGGGTTCAGAAAGTCAAATGGCACGTTTAAAATCAGCCATGCAACGTAAAGAGGGGTTAAGGGTGAAAACGTGCACCTAAGGGTGAGTTAAAAAAACAACTGGGAAAATGCCACTACAATAACTTTTCTAAACTGTCCTCAGAGTGAGGAAAGAATCACAACACGAAACCAGCTGGAAAATTAAGAAAAAAAGAGAAATCAGCTGTGCAACAACAAGGCTGGGCAGTAAAGTGAGTATTATTAATTATAAATACTGCAAAAAAGTCACAGCACAACAAACTCACCAGTGAACACATCAGAATCTCTCTATCACTGTGTTTTGTTACACAACAAAGGTACTTGGAAACAGGAAGCTATTGTGTTTACTGCAGGTCTAAAGCATGTTGTTTGTCATTAGACATGAAAGTAAATATGTCATTAAATGCAACTTTACCTCAAAGTACCACGTGATAATCATCTATAATTTATATGTTTTATAAGTTGTCCACCTTCAGTGTAACTTTCCATTATAAAACCTGTGAATGTACGATCCCTAATTGTGAATATGTGAGTTCAGATCAGGAAGAGAAAGTATTTTTTGCACTGATGCATGTGGAGGGCTTCTTGATGAGTCTGTGATGATGCCAGTGCACATAGATCCAAGTCATGTGAATCATGTGAATCATGTGAATGTTGTATCAAAATAGACCTGATCTAACCTGAACTGGTTCCTTTAACTTAGATGTTATTTCAGCAACATACAGTCCAGAGTCTACAATTATCTCTTGAGATTTTCTTTGAAGCTGTGTGCAAGAAGTTGTGGGCTCGTTGATTCCACGTGTACCTGTCAGTGAAGGAGTGCACTACGCTCTGTGAGATCACGCACAAAAAATCAATACAGCAACAGACAGGAAGCAGACGACAGCACTGTTTTACGTGAAGTGTGGGAGCAGCTGAAAACCAAGCAGAGAATGAGAGAAATGTTCGGAATGAATGAATAGAAACTCATGTTGAGGCTTGACTGGGGGTTTCAGTGTTGGTGGTGTCACACCCTCCCAGACTACAGTTGCTGTTACAGTGTGTAATGTCTTCCTCAATAAATTTGCAGGCATATTGTGTAACAGCTGTTGACTCCTCAAGATAATGTCTCGGCTCATTGGTAGAGGACTGGTTCAACCTGTCTGCCTCTTTTCACCTGCGTTGATATTTGCTTTCAAGAGGGAGGTGTGTACCCTCAACTCCACCTTCTACACTCACACACTGCATGTCCTAATCTGTGGTTAGTGCAGGATTTATTTGATTGTGCTGTGTGGCATTAACTTTTTCCTCCTTTGGACCAATGTGATTCATTTTCCACAAAGACCTGTATCCTTGACGTACACACCAATGTGTCTGGAATTGGTATTTCTGCATCTTCTGCAATAGATGAAGATGCAGAAATACCACCCGCCCCCAGGTGAAACATCTCTGCTGAACTTATCAAAACTTTCTCTGCCTGCGCTGTTAATATCTGAGAGAGATCTGCTGCATTTTCATCATGCACCTTGTTAAATAAATGTGAAGGAGGTTTTACATGCCAGACTCAAGCTACAGAGTGTAGCTTCATGGAGATAAAGTCCACTACTAAGTTGCCACAGTTGCATTTTCAGCAGTTTACACATCCACCAAAAATACAGTGATGATTGAGCCCTTTTTTAGCTATTTATGCATAAATATGACTTTTACACACTTTTCAATCTCTAGAAATTCTTCTGTAACCCTTTCCAGCCTGGTTTGCATCAACAACTCTTCTTCTAAGGTCTTCTGCCAGTCTCCTTTGTTCAAGCCATGACAATTCAATTCAATTTTCAATTCAGTTTTACTTATATAGCGCCAAATCACAACAAAAGTCATCTCGAGGCACTTTACATTGTAAGGTTTAAGACCTTACAGAATATAA
>JAUMHL010000029.1:1201489-1213043 GCA_032362345.1 Sandelia bainsii | reverse complement strand
TCTTCAGCCAAATCTTTTCAAAAGTAAGGATGTATTTCTATGGAAATGATCCTCAGTGAGATCACACTAGAAATGAGAAGTTAGATGGAACAGAGCTGTGGAAATAATATGCAGGTTTTAACATGTAGGAAGTTTTGTTAAGTCAGAGGCAGCTGGACTTGTTGCTTCTTGGTTCACATTTAGTCTCTTAGGTTTTTTCTCCTGTCCGTCTCCAACTGATCTGAAAGCAGAAGAATTTGTGTAGTTCAGAGTTTGTTCTTCTTGAACCAGTGTTTTTGTTCTGATGCGTTTTTTTTCTCATGTATAAAAATAGAAGAAGACAAAGACTCCAGAACACTTAAACCTGTGGAGAAGTGTGTGTTGCTGTGGTTCATAAGTCAACGTGGACCTGCTCCACTCCTCCTCCCTTCTTCCTCTACATTCTCCTCACCCCTTCTCACCCCCCAACTCTCCCCTTTAATCAATTTTTCCCCACCCCCAATTTTTCTCCCTTCCCTTCAGTCCTTCCTAGACCTTCTCCATTTATTTCCTTTGCTCATGTCTCCCACATTTCTCTCCCTTCCCATCATCCCCAATTCTCCTTTATCAAAAGCCAATTCAGCCCCCTTCTCTGCTCACCAACCCCTCTTTCTGCCCCCCCTTCATTTCCACATGGTGCTTCTCTGCTGTGTGATTTAAACTTTGATAGAACATGATAATAAAGAGGGAACTTGAACATGACTTTCTCTGGTTCTGAGGAACCAGACCAACAGTCCAGGTGTCGTAGACGCTGCAGTGTTCAGAACAATCGTAATATGTCCAGTGTTCAGAGAGAAGCTGATGTTGGGTGACATGAAACTCACTAGATCAGTACAGAAGATGAACATCTGTGCCAGAAATATCTGGTTACTGGAGAAAAACTAAAACATTCAGTCACGGATTCTTCGCATTATGAGGAGGATAAACACTGAATCTCCCAGCTGTTTCTTATGGGACCTGAACAGAACATCAGCCTCCTCAATAGAAGTACATGGACACAAAACAGGAAGAGAAACAGAACCAGCAACTGCTCTGTAGGTGCAAAATGACTGAGAGATCTTTCACACACCAAAACACTACACAATGGTTGTATTATATGTTACTTTATACGTTTTCATCTGCAATTTTAATTTTATTTTCTGATTAAAAAAATACAAAAGAATGAATGAAAAATGACTGTGAATAAACATTTTGATGATTTTATATGATCAACGTTTTCATAGTTCAGAACATGTCATATTTTGTCTTGTTTAGATACAGACAAATGCTAAAGGCTAATGATAGTTAAAAGCAGTCAGAATGTTCAGACTGCACAAATTCATTTTTCAGGACTTATTGTGGTTATAGACTAAATGTCTCCATAAATGTGAGACTTGCACTGATTAAATGACCCAAAACTTAATAATGCAACCACTCTAGAATCTTCCAAGCTTTGGTGGACTTTGAGATATGCTTGGGATCACTGTCAGCTTCTTCACAGACGGCAGGACCTTTTATCCTAGGATGTCCTGATCACCTTCCACACTCTGCAGGTTTCCAGTGGCAGAAGAACCAAAGCAGCCCCAGAGAATCACTGAGCCACCACCATGCTTCATTGTAGGCAGGGTGTTCATTTCAGCATATGCTTCATTCTTCCTCTTTCAGATGCTCTTTCGTGCTGCTGAATCAAAATCTCCAAACTTCTGTAGCTTATTTATGATTTTCAGCATATTGGAGCTGACTTTTCTTGTCCTTTTGGGTCAGTAGTGCTGTCATCATGGAATCCTGGCATGGATATTTTCCGTGTTCAGTACTTACTGTGTAAATTGAAACCTCAGTACCTGCTGCCACCAAGTCTGACAAAATGAAGCTAGAAGATCTTAAAAAGCTGATGATTAGTAGCTGCATTAGTAAACTTCACTTACCCGTTGGTTAATGCTTATTACTGCATTAACTAATGATAATGTACCCTTATGATAAAGTGTATATCAAAGTTAAACATTTTGACTGACTTGTATTGTTGGTTAGTGTGTAGAGTTTTGCAAGAAATATCCTATAGGTGTATGATATTATATTACATATAATATTATACATAATAACATGTAGTAGGAGGCACTGGTTTGAATCCACGGGTCGGCCGGGTGTCTTTCTGTGTGGAGTTTGCATGTGCTCTCCAGGTACTCCAGGAGAGAACATGTCCCACAGTCCAAAGACGTGCAAGTTAGGATAATTAGTGACTTTAAATTACCCATAGTTGTGAATGTTTGTCTGTCTCTGTTTCACTGCTCTGTGATAGACTGGTGTGTACTCTGTCTCTCTCCCAGAAACAGCTGGATTAGACTCCAGGACTTCCACCACCCTTAAGAGGACAAGCAGTCATGATGAGGGATGGATGGAGCCTATAGGTTTCAAATACAGTGAATACTGTGAGAGGAAAGATCTGTCTTTGATTTAACACACACTGACATCTAGTGGTGATAGTTGTCAAAGCACCTTCATTCTTCATCTGTTCCTAAGATCATCATTGATCATTGACCTGGGTGTTTAGTCATCAGGTAAATGTAGCCAGTCATGTTCCATTTGTGACACTCAGACTTGCTCATCACCTAAAAAATAACAAGAGTTCTGCGCGTCCTCATCCTCACCTTCATCAGCAGGGGAGGAGGTCAAATGGGCAGCATGGTAATCATGTACAGATCCACACTACAAGAGATTCCATGTGAAGTACATGAAGTTGTGTCTGTACGGGGATTGTTTTAGGAAAGACAAAGTCAAACAGTGTTTTTAGTGAAGATGGTTCCCTCCTCTGTGCATGCAGCAGTCACTTCCTGTGCATGTGCACTGGCTATAAAAGTAACAAATGCACACGACAAAGTGAAATATGTTTTGTTGTTTGGAAAATAGTGAAGACAGATACACAGTGCTGTTCACCACAGTGCAGCCTGTTCACCATGGAATGATCCGAGTGACCGAATCTATCAATTCAGAAAATTACAGAACAGCCAAGCAGCAGTGCAAAGACACTAGTTTTAAAGCTTTTTGTCCTTCTGACCAATCAAAGATCAGATATGTTTGCTTGACTAGTTCTGGTGTAGCTGCTTATTTTTTTGTTATCTCAAGACTAATACTTGAAGGGCTGCAAACAGCACAGCAGAGCAAGCAGGACAGTGGAGAGGAAACCAATTCCAAGGATCATACGACCACTTACCTCATTCCCCAAAGTTGCATACTGCAGCCTGAATACGTGAGTCACCAGGAAAACAGGTGGTGTGTGTATGTGTACAGTTACTGCATCTGTGAAAAAGAGGATTCACACAGGCAGAAAGATGAGAAACTATAACTTTCTTCTTTAATCTGACTTTGTATGTTTCACTCCCAGGCAATATGAAGGATATCACTGATCGAAAACTACCTGTTCCTTTAATGTTACATCTGAGGTTCTTCTTTAGTTTGTTTAGAACACAGGTGGACAACCCTGGTTCACAAAGACCACAGCTGACTACCTGGATCAGCTGTGTGCAGCCAATCAGAAGCTAGAATCTAGCATCTCAGCTGAGGGGGGTGGGAGAAGGCAATGTGAGCGAGTATCTCCCAGCTTCTGATTAACTGAACACACCTGAAGCATGTAATCAGCAGAGACAGGAAAAACAAGCAGGGCAGAGAGAGGGCATTGAGGGACAGGGCTGAGGCCTTGTGCATTTTCTAAATCACAGTAGTGATTAGTAGTGGATTCAATCCAGACTCTGTGGGACACGTCTCCTCTTCAGGTTACTGTTCACAATTAAAGTAAATATTTCATTCTGCACCATGTTACTAAGTAAAGGGCACAGGAACTTCTTTGAAACTTTCTACAGCATCTCAGTCATTAGCATGTGTATCACATGATTTTGTTCTGCTGTAATACTGCGTTTCCCTCATTCTAAATGATTCTAGCTTCATGTTAACCAGGATCGATTCTGGCCTGATAGAACGTATCAGACTCTCTGCTTGAAGACATGTGTTGACACGTGTGTGTGTGTGTCAGAGAACAGGACAAACATCAGTGAAGTGATAAACATGACAACCCCACACTGCTCACAACACTTTGAAGCAGATGCACGAAAAGTTACATTTACTGTTTATTAGTTAGTTTTTTTTAAAAAGCAGCAGATAGAAAACAAAAAATACAAAATAGACAAATCAAAGTGTGGTGAGTCAGAGCTGTGTCTGCAGACTGTCAGCATAACTACTGTATCTACACAAACACCAGAACAGCTGTGGAAGCAGCTGGAACCAGACCTCGTGATCTGGTCCCAGCAGGTCTCACACTAAACTTACACTTCAAGGGTGGGATCTGATCAAAGTCTAATAATGAAGGACAGCTGATGTAGGCCCAATGACAGATCAGCTGTCTGTGTGTGAATCCACACTACACACTGGTTGTAAGCAGGTGTTGTGTATGTTCACTCTGACGTGGTGAGAAGAAGCAAACTCTAATTTGTAAGTGTGCACACTGTCCTCAACTCTCTCATTTCCTGGTGATAAAGTTTGTTGATATTTGACATACTACAGCATAGGAGTGTGTAGCACATGCTGTGTGTGTCAGCAGTATGTAGTGTGGCTTTGGCTTCCTGCAGCTGTAACATTGCTGCAGGGCTGCACAATGACACTGACATTACAGTGACCTTCAGTATTTGCTGCAGCACAGTCTAATGTTACTCAGCAACACTGTCAGTGTGCACTGTGTGTCATTCTACCATTTCTACCATGTACTGCTGTGCCTTCACAAGCCTACAAGTCAACATCCCACATGGCACAACACAAACCTTGTGAATGATCATTTTAATACATGGCTATTCTTTTTTTCTGAACACTGCCTTTTGTTGTCAGTTACATAGTTTCTTATATCTTGTACACACAAGTGCAGGACACAGGGTTTCTTGAGTACACAGAAAAATCCAAAGAGCCACACGCCTACAGCTTCAACAGAATCCAAACTGAGACGAGAGCAATAGCTGAGATGTGTAACGTAACACACAAGAGGGCTAAAGTACAGCACAAACAGTAATACTATGTACACATGTCAATGTGTCAGCCAGGACAAGACACCAGGCACATGCCCAACAAAGATTCTGTCGAGTGAACAGAATCACCACATCACTGACTTTGAGCCCAACGATGTGAAAACCTTTTAAATACTATTGTTTGAACAGGAAAATAACAAAACAAAACAAAAAAGTCTTTAAAATGTTGCTGCAGGGGAGCATCAAACTATTGTACAGACTCCCAGTCAAACCGTATCGTGTCCTCTAAAGACAAACTAACACAAGGAAGGACAGAGGATTGGGGGCTTCTAACGCATCCTGTACTCTGATGTCTTCGACATCTCACACAGCTGACCCTTGAAGTCGATGTCTATGGTGAAGTCCAGGTCTCTCTGCAAACCAACACAGCAGTGAGTCAGACAAGATGCTCACAATGAGCATGTGCAGTGGAGAAGCAGAACGCTTTCAATCAAACAAGATGCTGGAAATTGTAACGCTCTGCTTACGTTGTTCTTGACGTTTGGCTTCATGCTGATGGTGCCAAAGATCTCCTCACCAGTCTTCACAGTCAGGTAGTCGTCCAGGTAGAAGACAGTCTGCTTCCAGTGGGTGTAGGGAGACTCTGGGCCTGAGGAGGGGGCAACAATTAATGTTAATTCAACAAATCCTTGCCAATTCTGTGCGAGCTTGCAATTTTGGCCAATCACTGCAATTTTCTTTGCCAACATACACTCTGTCCCTGAACGCCTCACTGGTAACGTAAAACTGGGCGCACAAAACATTTATGACAAGAGGAGAAGAAATATCAGATTTAAGATACTGTAGGTAATTTGTGGACACGGGAAATTCCACTACTGGGAGAGGGGGGATGTCTGCAAAACTTACTGCTAATGACCATGTAAGACAAGACACATCATTGTATCAGAGGCTGTTGCTTCAGCTTCTGAAAAAAATCAAGGTCAGATTAAATAAGCACATTGGTGGTGAAGCTATTTAAGTTAAGTTTCACGCCGATTTTCCAGTATTTACGAGTAACCACAGAGAAGGTGTACAAGGCTCCTGAGCACTTCCAAAACATGGGCAACCTACACTTTGTATTGGACTCAAACGCCTCCAGAGTAAACACAGGACCAAAGCTGCTGCTGCCGTTGCTCTGTTAACATGCTGCTCGCACTATGCTTTGTGTGTAGACACAATGTTATCCCTAAACACTGCACAGTCTTCAGGACTTGTATGTTCTGCCAACCACTACAGATATTAGACAGTTTAAAAAAGGCAATTTGTGGTTTAAGTTTTAGCATCTGCATGCAGTGCAGAGTACAGATGTGTTGTGTGTGGGAGCAGACTGACTGGTGGAGAAGCCGGTCCTCTTGTGACAGCGAGTAAACTCGATGTTGAAGTAGGTGACCAGAGCGTGGATGTAATCGTTCCTCTTCACCTGCAGGCAGAACGGCGAAGTGAAGGTCAGGTCCTCTGCCTTCACTGTGTAGATGTCCACCTCCTAAACAAACACACCCACAGAGCAGTGTCATGCCAAATGTGTTCAATTTCAAGAAACAAAAGCACAGTCAACTCTTCCATAGCAAACGACAGACATTTCTGTCCCAGTTTCCATATCAAACCAGCTACTTATCCCCCCACCTTGATGAGACAGGCACTGCTGACCAGCTGCTTGGGGTCCACCACATCAACCAAGGGTTCCTTAATTGCCACCTCCTTGATACATGACATGTCAAACCCATAGACATTCTCCCACCCTGATACAAAAAGCACAAAGAGCAGTTAGTGCACTGACAACTATTCATGTGCATTACAACCAGTGGTGTTCAGTCCTGTGCCACAAGTGGTGTCCAGGTTTGAAAGTGTTGAACAAAATCCTGGCTCTCTTCTCTCCCACAGCACAGAGGTGGACAGATAACCTTGTGCTCATAAGAAAATTGTGCCATTTTTCTGACTGAATTAGGTGACAGACTACTCACAGTGGATTTTGTAGTCCTTGTACTGCCTGTCTTCAATGGCAGTGACATAGAGGGTTGCCCTGTCCGGGAAAATGAGTCCATCTGGTTTCTGTCACAGGGTGAGAAGACAAGGGGAAAAAAAAAAAAAAAACAGGTTATCCAGAGTCCTGACATTTAATAGTTGTGTCACATCAGAAGATGATGTGGCCTTCACAACAACAGCAGTCATCCATCACGGATATAAACATGTCTGTGATGGACTGTAACACATTGGTGTCTGCACTGCTATTAATAAAATGACTTCCTGAGGACTTCAGATCTGTAACCTTCAACATATACACAATTATTATTATAATACCTATTTGGGGAGCACCCTGGTAGCCGAGTGGTTCCAGCACATGCCACTTAACCCCAAAATCCCTGGTTCAAGTCTGGTTTAGGACATTTACTTGATGTCATATTCTCTAATACTAGCAAATGGAGATGTGAATATTATCTGGCATTTGGTTTATAATGGCAAGTAGACATTAACTCATTAGGTGCTTGTCCTTAATATGTCAAGTGCCTTTAGATGAAAATTATGATTTGGCGCTTGAAATTGAAATTTCTTGATTTTCAAAGCCAAACCGGCACCATGCAGACAATCCACATCTAGCGTTTAAAACTAAGTAAAAGACACAGTACATACCAGCCATTTGTCCCTGGCATAAATAACTGTATTGAGCATGGACTCGTAGAAGAGGCAGTAGCCCATCCACTCCGATATGATGATGTCTACTCCCTCCACAGGCAGCTCCACCTCCTCCACCTTCCCCTTGATGATGGTCACAACTGGAGACACAAGAGGTCAGAAGGTACATCACAACTCAAATCCCCAGAAACCGTACACGTGTCAGCACATGACTGCATTGTTAACTGACCGTCATCCAACTTGTTGGCCTTGACAATTTTCACAGCGTAGTCTGAGATGCTGCTGCACTCGATCTGTTAGGTCACAGCCAAAGAACGATGTTTGAATTCACACTTGCTCTACTTATGCTGCCTCTATAAAGAGGTTAAACTTCACCTGCCTGTGATGCTTTAATTAAACATACCCAATCTAGAAAACCACACAAATTAATCAGTTCTGATTTGACCCAATACTTACCCCTATAACCTTTTTGGCTCCAGCTTTGGCAGCAAACATGCAGAGGATGCCCGTCCCACTGCCCACGTCCAGCACCACTTTGTCCTTAAACAGATGCTTGTTATGGAACATGGAGTTGCGGTAGGTCAGAGTGCGAACTTCATCTTTCAGCATCTCCTACAGTGGAGGTAAAAATGGTCCAACAACAGCAGAGGAATAAACAAAAGGGAAAAACTTGAAATGTTGTGGTAAGTTGAATATGAAATCACTGCAGTTTGTTGAGCTGAAAGGAAACTACCTCGTGGATGCCAAAGTGGGCGTATGAGTCAAAGTAGTAGTCCTTTGATGTCATATCCTCCGCTGCAGGTTTGGCTGAGCTCTCCCCCTGAGAAACCTTAACAAGAACGAACACACACGCGTGCACACGCACGCACACAAACACACACGCACACAGAGTTAGAGCTGGGGGTAGCTGCAGGCTTTGGACCTGTGTTTTAGGTTTAGAAGGCTTACCAAAGAATAAAGTGTCACATGACTTCTCAACTCTCACCTCATCATAAATACATACAAGTGAAGACAAAGATGACAACATATATCATAGTAAAGCACACATTCAGTTACAGAATCAATTTTGTTTTTTTTCTCTAATTACTACTGTGCAATTAACTTACTGCTTTCATCACCACATCCAATTGTTTGACCATAATTATTTAGGTCATGCTAGGGATGTCACGAGAACTCATACTTCAGTACCGACAGTAAAGTCAGTACAGACTTGTTTTCTATGGTTCTGATAGCACCTCATTAGCTGTCAGAGTGTGCCACCTGGGACAATACCTGGGGCCCGTTATAGGTATATACCTGAGTAATTATTTAGTTATTTGCATTGTCTTTTCATATTTGCACAGTAAAATAGTTAATCGTTTATTTTTTTCGGCAGTGGTATCAAAATTTGTATTGAGATAAGCCAAAGACAACACTCAACTGGAAACGTCATAGCGTGAGCTATGAATGGTTCTAACCTTTATCTTCATCAGAACAGCCTCAGTGCTGTGCAGCTACAGATAGAGATGTGTGGTAATGGCTATCATGTGGTATTGATGACACAATGGTTCGCATATTGTGCTTTTAATTTGAAAAAAATATATATTTCAGTACATAAATTTAGGTGCCCTTAAGAGGTGAAACTCCTCAAGCAAGTCCAGGTGAGATCAAATAGAACTTCAGGAAACACCATGACCTGGATAACTGTAATAAAATCTAAACAAATACAAAAAAATCTACGTTTTTATATTACTTGAAAATGGTCAGTGAACTATACAAAGGGTTGCTTATGAACTCTAGCGGGCAGGCTCTGTGACTGCTTTGAGGTGTACAAGGCCAGTCTTTCTACTGACACAAAGAGTAGAGCACGTGGTTATTGGCACTGATGTGATCTTAGCCTTTCTCTGGAGTTTCGAAATAGTCACTGTGGCGATTAACGACTCATCAGAACTTACATTTAAATAAGTGCCAGGCCTGTTCACGCGGTAGAGCCAAACTAACAAGTACTCCTACCTGAATTCAATGGTTTTCACGTGCTATGCTACTAATTAACGTAACGTTAATCAGGCAACAATGAACCCGATATAACCATAGTTGGTAAAATGTTGATGTAGTGCTAAATAATGAACCAAAGACCAAAGAAAGGTCTTTACTCAAGTATGGCATGTGACCTTAACGGTATAGAAGTTGAACACAGTAAAACTGGTAGCTGAGGAGACCTCCAGCATCCACGCCTGAACTGATGCTAACGTTAGCCGACTTGGTGGGAAGCTAACACGTTTGTCCCCATGCGGTCCTACAGACACAGAAGACACTGCCGGCCGGCTTTCGCTCTAGCTCAAACAAAGTGTCTGCTCACGCTACCGGTCTCTTAAAGCTGACCGTTCTCTTAAACTCTCAAATACACGTGGAATTGTTTAAATAGTTAACACTTAACACGAACATTTTAGCCCTGGCACACATGCGACGCTAAATGAATGAGCGGCAATGGCAGCGTTTCATCCTAGTAGCGTTAGCTACGGTAAAATGGATGCATCACTACGTAGGGCCTAGATAATGACACAAAGCTGCATATTAACACTGCGTAACAAGTTGCAACGTGTTTCCTTGAAAAGTAGCAATGTGATAAATACGATAAAGGAGTTTTGGGATATTATTAAATATCATATTGAAAGCCCTTACCTCCATTCTCTCTGCTGGCGCCGCCATTTCGATCTTCTGCCCGACTGCGTGAGTTTCAAAGTCTTGTCCGACTCCGCCCACGACAGTAAGCTTCTCATTTCTGATTGGATAAGACCATAGACGCCGCCTTTGTGTTAATGACGCAGTTCATCGTAGTCAGAATCCAATCATACTGAGAAAGTAAGAATATTTGTCTTCGAACTACGAAACAGAAATTATAAAGTAAAAAACAGAAAACTACAACCAAGACTGGATTGTGAAGCAATTTTGTCCAAATCCTGTTACTGCAACTTCCGCTTACATCACGTGATGCACACTGGCGTGACGCATTTTTGCCCAACACAGTCATTGGTCATGGAGGGCTATACGGTCCAGTATTATTTGTAAAGTCTAAAACAGCCGTACGATTATTTCCTTCTGTCCCATTAATATGCGTGGGGAGCTAACAGTCTTTAATATTTTTTTTACAGTCATTTCACTAGTCATTCAAAGGTCTTCGTGACCGCAGCAAATAACTATCAGCGGTGATTACATTGAAGTGATCATTGAATATAAATATCTAAGTCATTAATGTAAATCTGTCTTGGGATTTAAACACAGGAGACATTTACGCTCCATCATTAGGTGATGGTGGTATTTTGCCGTTAAGTTGGCCGTCTTTTAAGACGATTTTGTCATTTACACACAGTGGTGCATGAAATGAGTATTGCTGTGATTTTACTAGTTTTTTCTTATTTAAGACAAGATTTGAAGTTAAACAAAGTTCTTATGCATTGGGTACGACATGACTGTACATTTTTATTGTCAGAGGTAACTGGCTGGGGTTGGAGGAACACTCAGGTTGTGGGGTCAGCATGTAGCTGACCACCATCTTTGGCTGTGTTCATCCAACTGCTGCTGTCTCCTCCAGTGCAGCGTTAGGGCCCTGACAAGCACACGGTCAGCTGACGATTCAGCAGACCACTCTGACTGGCTGTTCAGCTTAGCAAATCAATGTATAACAAAAGAAATGGACCCTACTGCCATTTACAACTTTTTATGGGACATATTCTCAATTAGATAGATGGATAGAAGGATAGATAGATAGATCTCTACTAACAGGCTATGTACCACAGGCTTTTAAGGTAGCTGTAGTAAAACCTCTATTAAAGAAACCTACTCTGGATCCAGGGGTTTTAGCCAATTATAGACCGATATCCAATCTGCCCTTTATCTCTAAAATC
>JAUMHL010000029.1:1163153-1201389 GCA_032362345.1 Sandelia bainsii | reverse complement strand
GGGAGTTTTTCCTCTCCACTGTTGCCTAGTGCTTGCTCAAGTGGGACTGTTGGGTTTTCTACAATATTCTGTATATAGTTATATAATGTGTAAGGTCTTAAACATTACACTGTAAAGTGCCTTCAGATGACTTATGTTGTGATTTGGCGCTATATAAATAAAGTGGAATTTAATTGAATTGCATAGATAGATAGATAGATAGATAGATAGATAGATAGATAGATAGATAGATATGGAAGGACGGACAGACAGACAGATAGATAGATACTTTATTCATCCCCATGGGGAAATTCACAATTAGAAGTAGCTACAGTGATGTATAAACACAAATGAGCAGGAGTAGTGTGAAAATAGTACACAAACACGTCCAAGTGCTGCTTTGTTTGCAGTTTGTATATGTGCAGCCCTAGGTCTTTTTCTGATTTTCCTTTTTGAATGACAAATACTGATGACCTGTACTGACACAGACAAAGGTGACGTGATATTTACCCCAAACCCTGGAGCTGCATGTCCCCTTTAACAGTTTTAAGAATTTCACTACCTCATACAAAGGTGACAAAAAGGAGGATCAACAATGACCCCCTCAAGCAGTAAATGACCTGTTATACAGGACAGCAAGGGCACAATGTGCAGTGTAAAAGAAGCTAAAGGAAGTTTTGCACCTGTACAATAGAAGTGAAAGTGACTTTCTCTGAACATACCCAAAATAAAGAAGACAGAAGAGCAGTCTGGAAGTCTATAGTCACAGTGAATACAGCATTACTTAGCTTAAGACTTCTTTCGATCAAGTCTCCAAAGAGTCCATCAATGTGGATCAAATAAAAAAATACAAAAAAGAGCAAATGAAACAGACTATCAGGGCTTGAAAATGAAATGATTCTGGCTCTGTCTGCTGCAGATAAAACCATGAGGAGTAAGCTGAGGTCTCTTATCAAAGCTGCAAGAGATGACAAGGAAACCGCCTACTTTTGTTTGTGTGAAGGCTTTCATCAGTGGAACACATGTAAAAGCTTAAGTCTTACTCACCAGTATGCCCTTTACACTGAACATGATCTGTTTTCATTTAGCTTATTACTTCGCTCTCAAATGATAAATTATATTATAATAATGATAAAGCTGAGATATTCTCTAAATACAAATCATTATATCACTGTATACAAATCATCACCAAATAAATTGTGAAAACTTTGTAAAATACTATTAACTATGTTTCATTTGAATTCTATAGTATCATTCATTAAAGGTAAAAGTAAATAGATTTACAATGGCATCTGATTAATCAGTCTTTACTGTGAGAGTTTAATTCATTTAACACCACTGGAAGCGAGTGACATCAGAGCATCTTCTTCCCAGTGAAGTTGGGCTGCATGATATACATGACAGCCATATTCCGTCATGCTTTTCAAGTATAATAGGAGGGAAATTCGAGTTGCAAACAGGACCACAAGTGCGGTGGATGGACGTTTGGATTCCTCCTGGGCCGATAACATAGCAGCAGGCTGCACCAATCAGCGCCGGTGCGCACTCGACCGAAGGACACGACGAGC
Organism: Sandelia bainsii; assembly: GCA_032362345.1. NCBI lineage: Eukaryota > Metazoa > Chordata > Actinopteri > Anabantiformes > Anabantidae > Sandelia > Sandelia bainsii. The sequence goes on along the minus strand of JAUMHL010000029.1, from coordinate 1,199,842 downwards.
GTGCGCGTGCACTGTGCGTCGCGCGGTCACGCGGCTGGTTGTGCTGTCACGAGCCTTATCCGAGCCACGGAGTGGAGGCTGGAGAATGAGAACGGACATCAATTATACAGGACATATTATTTACCGCATTTAGTGCGTGATAAGAGTGCTAAACTACAATTTCATATCACTGGTTGGCAGTTTAGGCTCTTTACAGAGTTATTCCGGTTAACCGGTGATGTATTCCAGTGTTTGAATTATATTGCTAGCCAGCTAGCTAGCTAGCTGTTAAGCTAGCTTTACGGTTCGTGACTCGAAGTAACTTAACATTATATTCTCGGACGTTATTTTCACTAACACATCTCACTGCCGTTATTTTAGAAACAAACAAATAGTGGGTGGTTTAAACTTTAGTGAATTATTGCTATAGATGTAACTCGCGTCGCTTCTAATCCTAGCTAGATACGGATTGAATGAAATAACGTTAGCCTGCTATAGCCAGCGGAAACGAGCCAGTTAACAGGGATAACGTTAACTTATCCTACTGCTGGTTGATCCACCGCCATCCAGCTAATCTAGCAAATGCTACCGGAGCTAGCCACCCACTAACTAGGTAACACATCATACAGTTGCAGCGAACCTGCGAAGTAGCTAGCTACTACCAAACGTCAAGTTGGCCATCTTCCACTCCAGTCCAGTGTGAAAAGCTGACCAGCGTCAGTAAATTTTTTACGGATAAGGCCGAAGTGAGGACAGAAACCTGCAAAAATGCCGGCTGTATCGAAGGGAGATGGAATGCGCGGATTAGCAGTGTTCATTTCGGACATTAGAAACTGTAAGTGGCATTTTGTTCTCATTGTAATTGCTAATTTGTGTCATTTAACGCCAATAGTATCAATTGTAAAGGCTGTAGTGGAATGACATGAGGCAGCAGCGCAAAGAGCGGTAATCTACTGTACGTGTCTATTTTTCCACGAACTCTGCGGCTAACTACTTATTTATACATCAATTAGCTAGTACTTGTCAGTATGTTGTCAATGACTTGACCGATTTACCATCACTTGTTGTATCAGAACCAAGAGTCTGATGCTCGGATGCAGAAAACGAGGTCTTTTGGTTTTGAGTGTTGGCTGTCGCTTTGATCACGCTGACATCATAGACATCTGTACAGACATTGTGACACGTATAAACGTATCCGTCCACACAGATGACGGTACACGGTAATAACATTAACTATATGGAACACATTGGTCTGTTTAAATGTAAGTGTCTGGCAGTGACATTGACATTAGCTTTGCTCATATTGTATTGTAGGATGTGTCGGCATACAAACATGATAGTATTATGTTAGCAGATATCACCTGGGTAATAGGTTACGGGTGGTGATGACGACGACCACCTCTTGGCGCAATAGTTGATGCTGCAGGTGTCATTATAATATGAACAGCTTTGTACATTGCTGAGCCCCCAAGTTGAACTTGTGCACAACTGTAACCCCCCCCTTTTGTTGACCTTCACAGTACATTAAATGTAATTATTAGGATTTGTCAGTGTTCTGGATTGTTCATTGCTCCAGTTTAGCATAAACATCATTGACTCAAGCTACAGGTAAACCAGTGGATGGAAGCAAACATAGAACATTTGACTGGGAGCCAGTTCAAATAGCAGTTTCCACCTGCTTGAGAGTTTATTATATAATTATAATTTGATATATTTTATTATGTGGATTTAATTTTTTTATATGTTTTGTATATTTATTTTTCTCATAAAATGCAACAAATCAATTTTCAGCCACTCCTCCCTATTTTGCTTGACCTCTACATGTAAAGTACCAACCAAAAGTTTTGTGTTGCGTGAGAAATAACCTGAAATTTTAGTATGTTTGCACAAAACCTCTGCCATCCTCTTGCCACCGCGCCTAAAAACATTTCTAGTGGGAAACACTGCTGTTTTGTATATATCATCTCATAACCTAGCCTTATGAAAAAACTGCTTCAAGAATTAACAGGTCCTACAAGTCATTGTTAGACTTATCTTAGGAAATCCAGGTTTTTGGCAACTTGGAATCTGATCTGAAATGAAACCAGCTGTTGGAAACCAACCCTTCATCTGCTTATTTATCTATAAACAGTTTATGCTGTAGCTGCATGTCTTATTGCTTCCAACAGTGACAACAGCTTTTTAACACCCAGTAGTTATTGAACACAGCATTAGAGCAGTGGCTTAACTTCCATTGTTGACTCCAGTGTAGTAGATATGGAAATATAAGCTTCATCCACCCAAACCTGTCACTTGATGGGTGTATTACTTATTATTACTTCAAACAATGTCTTTTGGTGGGAAAGTTGTGTGAACAAGGCATTTTCTGTTTTTCTGTGTGCCTTTCTTTCTAAGTTTACATTTTTCTGTTTTCAAACATATAACTGACTTGCTCTCAGTTGTGTGTGTGTCCCTTCACTGCAAATAGTATTGAACCCCTGCTTCTCATTGTATTGAACTGAGTTGATGACTTCAGTGTACTGACATCATGATACAAAATCATGTTTTCTAGCTGTTACATCCTTGGTGTTTGAAAGCTCTGCTTTTATCATTGTCAACGTGAAGACTGGTTGTTTTAGAGTTGGAGTCACTAGATGCATCTTTTCTGAATGTGTACAGAACACACTTATTTCCAGGGTTAAATCTTAGTCGTTTCTGGTTAGTAGACTAGAAAAAGTGAAACATGTCATATTGGGATCTAAGTTCCAAGTGGGTCAGTAGGTATTTGTAATTTTTGTCTTCTGAACAATGCTTCACTCTACATCATATTTCAGCTGTTCACACAGAGCTGTGTCTTGGGTTGGTAACTGCTGAAATCCAAATCTGCATAGGAACCTTCAGGACCTATGTGCTGTTTTAAATTTGCTTCCAGAAGTTGCCCTGGCTTTTGTTTGTTTTGGCCTCAGTGTTAGTTTTACTGGAGTAGCTGGTTTGGAAATTATTTGACAAAGAAAGTGAGGAAAGATCTGGTTAAACACCAGCACCAAATGAGTAATCTGGCTGCCATCTGCAAAAGCACCTTTCTGAGTGAAAACTTTGCAGAAGCAGATTTTTTGCAAACTCTGTTGAAAGCTACATAATTTTTCAGGGTTTGTATATTTGAACTGTTCTGTTGGACTGTTGATTTGTTGTGTGGCTTTATTAGACTGGACATAGGCTGCACCAAATTAGATTCCTCATGTGCTGGAGCTAGATGTACTGACCTTTAATAGTCCAGAGAGAGATTCTTTCATGTATACTGATAGCTTTGTTCCACTGCATGGTACTGGCGGGACTCTGCAGGAATCTGCTTACCTCACTTTTTTGGTTTTCTATTGGGCAAACGTTGTGGATAGAACAACTGATATAAGCTGCTACCTGGTACTCGTTTGATATCATCTCTCTATCATCTTTGTCGATGTTCTAAGAGAGCTGAGGTGACACCAAAGGGTGATGTGAAAACACTGCAGGCTACTGATTGGTCAGAGAGAAGCCTTAGGATTACATCACCATTCAGCAACCACAGTCGTTTTGTAACATGAACTCTGAAGACAATATTTGTCACTTTGCTGTGAGAATCAAGAACAGCATTACCTCCATTGTTACTGTGGGAGTTGGGTTGAAGATGACGTCACACCAGTTTCGTGCCATTTCACTTCCATTCAGTTTATTGATATAGCAGCAATTTGCAAGAAAAATTGTCTTAAGACAGAAGGCACTTTGCATAGTAAGGTCAAGACCCTACAGAATTATATAGAAACCCAACACACTTCACTTGAGAAAGTACTAAAGAGATGAACTGTATAAACAGCCACCAGCTCCAAGATGCATTTTATTGGTGGCAGTAGATTTTTAGGACTTTATGATGGCTGTCTTAAAGTGGCTGTCTTGTGCATCCCCTTGTAAGCTTAAGTTGAGGCCCCACAACAGATTAGCTTTGAGAGAGAAATAATCGTAAAGTGGCTTTCTTAATATGGTTAAATTTGTGCTCTTTTCAACCTGAGTGTGGTCACTGGTCACATAACTAATTTGGGGCTTTTGTAGCAGTAGTATCCCACTACATCTACCTATAGTAAATGATCAATGAGGCTCACTCTGAGCACTTGGTTTGGAGACATGGTGTGTTTTTTTATTTTTTATAGCCAGGTTCAACGTGCATATTTTGAATGCTGACATTGTCTTTTTCCCTCTCCTCTGTCAGGTAAGAGCAAGGAAGCCGAGATCAAACGGATCAATAAAGAGCTGGCCAACATTCGCTCCAAGTTTAAAGGGGACAAGGCTCTGGATGGCTACAGCAAGAAGAAGTATGTGTGCAAGCTGCTCTTTATTTTCCTGCTCGGCCATGACATTGACTTTGGACACATGGAGGCAGTCAACCTGCTGAGTTCCAACAAATACACAGAGAAACAGATTGTAAGTCTTTTACTGGTCATGTTGCATTGTTTGATGCATAATAGTCATTTTATAGACAGAATCAAAGTTCCTGGTTCACACCAGTTATTTGACTTATTGACTTGATTTTTGGATATTTTTTGGTTCATGCTTTTTTCCTTTATATTTCTTCATTTGTACAAATTGACATACCAGTGTGTGTGCATAGTGCTGTGGCTTCATGCTTTCATTCCTTCTCCCATATGCAGTACAGTCCAGTCGACCTGTCCAGCAGCCACCTCACACCAACTTTATGTGTCAGCCTGCAGGAATGTTACAAAAAGCAGAAATTTAGTAGTCTCTAACAAGAACCCTTGAGTTCCATTCCAATTCCAAATCAATAACTGAAACGCTATTGTACAGATCTGGATGTTCGTCTTTGACATGCTTAGCATTGGATACGTTTGAGATGTTTACTTCTTTTTTTCCCAAAAGCTCATTTGCTTACCAGCTTTGGGTAACTAACGTCCATAACTTGTTCCTGATCATCTGAATCAGACGCAGAATATCTCCATACATGATTTTAAAGTGTTTTTCGTACCATTCCCAGTGTCTGGCAAACGTGTTGCTGCAGCTGCACCATCCCACATGTTGTACTTAACGTTATCGTCCTTCTTCTTTTGGTATTTAATGTCAGGCTACACTTGTAAGGTTGTTTGCTGAGCTTGTCAGTGCTACTGAGGTGCTTTTAGTACAATCAAGTCAATCAAAGTACCACCACATTTCCAGAATTTTGGTATTGACTTGTTACTGAAGTACTGGTTCTCGTGACATCCCTATCAGCCTACAAGAGTTTCAGGTTTCATTTGTTAGACTCACATCTGGGATGTGAAAACATCAGATTTTGATACAGTCAGAGAAATAAAAAGTGTGTCCATGACCCATGCAACATTTCTCCTGGTTCTGACAGCTCTGTCAGCTCAACAGCAGCAGCAGGTTGTACCAGGATCTGGTGCAAAAGTAGTTAGTAGTAGTAAAACTGACTTCTCTAACATGTAAGACTGGAGCTGAGAAAGTTGAATCAGCAAAAAGAAATCCAGTGCTCTGTTTCCTCTTGCCCTCTGTTTACACTCTTTTTGACTGCTGATTTGAATCATCAGCATTTAGGACTTTGTTTTCTACTAAAGGCTTTGTTTAGTCGCTTCACATTACTCATCATCCTACGTGGAGCTCGGCATTGTTTAAAAATAATCAGAAGTGGTGCCAGTGTAACAGCTGGCAAATGCGTGGATTTGCACACTGTTTGTCATTAGCAATGACAGTGTACAAAACATTCAAAACAGCAGGGACATCACGATTTGGTCCACACCTTGATAATTGTTACGGTTCTGTTCATGTGGTGTAACTATCTCTGAAGCTGGTCTCTCTACACAGCCAAAATTTGCCAGTCGAGATAATCCACGAGTGATACATCTTCACTGTAGTTCCTTCTCTCCCTGTTATTCTTCAGTCATATCATAACTAGATGATAAATGTAATGTTTTTAGTATTTGGATCAGTTAGATCATGAAAAATCCAGTGTGTCAGATTAATAAGGCTGTTATTTCAAGTATCAGACTTGGTAATGGCAGATACCCAACATTAAAGGGCTTGGATTGGGATCAGGGCCAAAAAACATGGACTGGACATCCATACTTAAAAGCTGTCATTTCAGACATGATGCTGAAGAAATCATCAATGCATTCACCACACAGTTTTTGACCATCTGGTCCTCGAAACACCCTGTCCTGCTCCTACATCATAATCATGTTGGAATGTTGGACCACGTCAGATCTGGGTTAGGGCTCAGGTTTCTGATTGTCAGGGTTGACAGAACTAGAGATCAGTGACCTCTGTGTTTATCACCCATGTACTGGCCTGAATCACAAACCCTCAAAGTATCATGCTTGATATTAGAGATGCAGTTTTTTAAACACTTTGACCTGCTGATTCAGATATTCTTTAATACTTTAATTTCATTCTAATCAAAAATTGACTGTTCAAATGTTTTCATGGTTGTTTCTCCATGACTTGTTTTGGCCCTACACGTATTACAAAGAGAGAAGTTTGATACTGACGAGGTGTATGTGTGTGTGGTTATGTGTATGGCTGTGATGTTAATGTCTTTGTAACTGTGTGCATGACGTGAACCATCATACCTGTACATTCTACTGGCACAGAATTGGATATCTTGGACTGATCAACTGGTCACCGGTCACAGCTGATCAAGTTTAAAACCAGCCTATTCCAATTGATAGGTGCAGCTATATATCATAATATAATACTAGTACCATGCCCCACCCATCTTTTTGGCTCCAGTTCATTTAATCTGCAATAAAACAATGACATTAAGCTTTCTCGTAGTTTTAGGTACAAACATAATTTACTAGTGGTCCACACCTCTCCTACCAGTCATGTCCACACGGTCTCTTTGAATCATCATTTTGAATCATCGTCATTTGAAAGATGTTTTCACAGTTTAACATTCTAATGTTAAAGCAGAACAAATACCTCTGCCACTGTGCCTGGTTCCTGATTCTGTATAGTAGGCTGTTTCTCAGGAAGAGGAAATGTTGAGTTAGCAGAATAATGTTGCGTCATGATCCAAGTGGTTTGAGAGCTGAGTGCTGTTCCACCAAAGACAGGAGAACCACTGCCCCTCAGACAAGGTCCTTCAGTGTCTGTATCTTGGAATATGGACACCTTCACACAGCAGGGAACTTATGGAATATGAGAAATATGTAATTATGTGTTAGGGTCGCAATTTAATGCATTGATGACAGGGAATTCTGAGGGTTTGACCGATGTTATGACTCAATACTGAGCCTTACTTCACTGTCATTGTAAGACGCATAAGATAGTAGGTAGGGCTGCTGCTGGCACATGCCAAGGTCCACTACAAACTGCAATCTGGCACTTCACATGATGCACAGAGCTGAATCATACTCCCTGACTGGATACGATATTGTGTGACTGCAATAATCACTATGGGCATGCAGCACATTTCTCTGAACGATTAAAGGACACCAAATTGTTTTAGTTGCAGAACAGATAATACAGGTAATAATGGACATGTCGACAATAGTCATTCCTGCATTTCTGTTTTATTTGAAAAACCGCAACATGTTTTTCAGAGTAAAAGCTGCCATCAATGCCTCTGTTTCATCTAGTTTCTCTAGTAGTGCAGATGTAGCAAATCTGTCAGTAACATTTAATTGTAATAAAGAGAGACAGTCCTGCATCAATAAACTGAGCCTCTTTAGTTGACAGATATTTATTCAGTATTTTCTCTTATGCTTAAGCCTGTAAACAAAACAACAAAATAAATTTGTAACCTGTGAGTTGTGCTGGTGTGGTGCTGCACCATGTAAAGTGAATCATGTGTCACTCAACTGTCCCTATATAGTCTGTACTTGTATCTTTATTTAGGCAAAACACAGTGGAAGTGTCAAACAGGGACAAGGCTGAATAGATTTGTATTTGTATGTTTTATAACACACAGTCTGTATCCTTGAGATCAAACAAACATATTACATGTGCTTACTACCTTTTTAATGGTATTAAATGTGTGTATCTATCTATCTAGATAGATACATATACATATAGATAGATAATTGTCAGTGTCAATGTGAAAAAACATACTATGATTATATTTTGGTGATATTATCCATCCCTAATTATTAATAACAAATTGAGTTAATGAAACTTCAGGCCTGTACTAGAGGTGTAGGTTATGGACCAGACCAGACCTACAGTTATTTTCACTACAAACTGCACCACAGAGAAGTGGATTATTTGCATGTGTCCAGAGCTATGAACCATGTCTGTGACATTCTGAGCCTAACTTCTGTTAAGAAACATACTGATGGTTAAACACAAAAAACCACATTGTTTTTCTATTGCATTCATTGGAATGGGATATTCCCAGCATTAGTCCTGTTGTGTAGATGGGGGACACCAGAGACACAGCCAACGGTGGTATCCTAGTGCAGCTAGCTGCAGTCTGACACTTCAGTCTTGATCATTATTGGTTTTGTCAACAACATTCTCCATGTTTTATTATTTTTGGCAGATCACACAAGGTCTAATTGTTTTCTGATATGCATGCCCTCCCGCCTTCTCCACGCAACTCGGATAGCACAAAGTGTCAGCATTCAAGTACAGTAGACAGTGTAGGGCATCCATGTTTTGAAAGGTCCCAACCATAAGAAAAAGAAAAACAAATGTCGAGGTATGAACCCAACTGTGGTTCAAAAATCGAGGTCTGAACAGAACTATGGAATAAGTGTAATGTAATATTTCTTTAAAGAAGACTCTGAGTGAAACTGAGCCGACACTGTCACGTGCACTGTATTGTATACTGTAGTACAGCAGTAGCATTAGCTATAATGGGAACAGTTCACTAACTTGCAGACACTAGGGCTTGTCTGCCGCATCTTTTCACAGCTCAGTGCTCTTTCAGAAGTCTTTCTTAATGCACATTCCTGCCAATGGTGTCACACTATTCCACTGATCCTGGATTGAATCAAAGAACAGTAGTAGTTGGACACTGAAGGAATTGCATTCATCATGTTTGTTATACTTGAAAGTAGGATACACACACCATGAGCCATGAACTAGAACATGTGTTGTTCGAGTCCACCTTGTTGAACATTCTTATGTACAGTTTGTGTTAAATCTGTGTTAGAATTATTTAATTATTCTTTATGGTCATTGTGGTAGCTGTAGTTTGAGCAACTTTTGATTGGTATTGTTATATTGAATACTATACTATACTGTTAGTACAGTAAAATACAAACTGTTTTATAGGTAAAGGATATGTCAAAGCTCTGACTTGACAGATGCTCAGTTGCTCCAGAAATGTTTCTTAAATGTCTGTGACTTTTCTGTTGTGCTAGATTTAATAAGCCATAGCAAGAAAGTGAAATACCAGAAATATCTCTTTAATTAAAGTGTCCCTTTGTGGTGCCACTTGAAACTTTGGCCAGGTGCATCCTGTTTGTTTGAGTAAAGTCACTGGATGTAGAGAGTGATCACATCCACACTTTACAGAATAGAGAAAATATATCTCAGCATCACACAGTGTTTCATGACTGCAGTGTGAGGTTGGTAAAGTTTTTGGTGCCATCTAGTGGTCAATGTGCAATTGGCCTTAGATTCTACAGGGTCAACAGAATGATATGATGTGAGGTGTGTAGTGATGGGGAGTTGGGCATATATGCTGGTGTTGGGTGGAATTAGTCCACTGTATTAATATTAGTAAGGATAAAACCTCCCACTTAAACCAGAACATGTCTGCGACAACACAACTATTTTACCACAATCGAGCCAGACATAGTGACACTTGTGTACAGTTGTTATCTTGAACAACATGCAGACACAAGGTTATATTTAGAGAGAGTTAAAGAGCACAAGCACCGGACTCTGCCCAGTGGGCATCAAGGTTAGATGAAAGACTCATTTCAGGTATGTGTGCATCCAAAATCTCTGTGCATGTGATCGTGGAGTAGGCCTGTCATAGGTTAAGGTGCTGTGTCGTTGCACCAGCACAGCAGGGAGCACATGCCTACAGTGAAGAGGGTGACATCAATGTTTTGTACAAGGCTGTAACATTGGACAGTGTTGGAGAGGGAGAGATTGTCTTCAGGGAAATCTGCAGATAGTCTGTGAGTGCTGCCATGATGGTTAAAAGTATTAAGCCATAGCAATAGAATGATGGCAACCATTATCTGAGTACACATTGTAATTAGGGCTCCTTAGACAACTATGTTAGCCATAAACAGCAGCATTTGACCTGGTTGACATATATTGTCAACACACACATACACATATATTGGTAGGTTGGTAGGGCAGCATGTGTCCACCAGATGGCACCTAAACGCTAATAAAACATTTCTGCTCTGAAAGTCTTTGACTTATTGTTTTTACTGAATGAATAATGATGAATGATATCTGCATGTTTTCCATACATGTCTTCACAGTATTGCTTTTATTTTGTCCATTTCAGAAAAAGTTGAAAGAAGGGAGCTGTTTTAAAATGAGATCGTGCTACCCTGAGAAACATTTGATTTGTTGTTGATTTATTAGGCTAACACACATCAATTTGACCGCCCTGTCTCCTTTCTCCTTTTCTGTCACACAAGGGCTACCTGTTTATCTCAGTACTGGTAAACAGCAACAGTGAGCTGATTCGTCTGATCAACAACGCCATCAAGAATGACCTGTCCAGCCGCAACCCCACCTTCATGTGTCTGGCCCTTCACTGCATTGCAAATGTGGGAAGCCGTGAGATGGCCGAGGCCTTCGCCAGCGAGATCCCTCGGATCCTGGTCGCCGGGTGAGTGCAGTTTCTTCCCTAACCCCGTTTCTGTTTCTTCCATGTCGCTGTGAGTGATGAAACAAACACTTTTTATCACCACTGTGACTTCACTTAACTGCTGGTAACATGACTGTGATGCACCACAGTGACACGATGGACAGTGTGAAACAGTCAGCTGCCCTGTGTCTGCTGCGCCTCTATAAGACTTCTCCTGACCTGGTACTGATGGGCGAGTGGACGTCACGCGTGGTGCACCTGCTCAACGACCAACACATGGTGAGAGCACAGTTCACACAGCAGACACGCAGTTACATGATCAGGGCTGTGGGCGCTCAAGTTGGACACCAGACATGTAGAAATCTTTTGTGATTAATTTCACTGCTCACTCTGCAGTAAACACCTGTAATTGAGAGAAAACCACAGGCACATTCTGTAGAGGAACACTGTATTAGAAGCTGATGTGCACTGATCATTATTGATTATTTTACCCTGTAGCCTGCTGTGTAGTTTGTGACTCTGCAGGTCATTTATGCAAACCACTGTAAGGATCGCATATGAGCAGCAGGTTACTAATGTTCCATGCAAACATCATAATATGTTCCACACCACAGCCAGTACTCATAACTGGGATACAGATACTGTGTACAGGTGCACATTCAACACCCAGAGATGAAAGAAAAGTAAAGACGTCCAAACTGATTGACAGGATTCAGAATGTTGACCGGGATCATAAATTGGATATAAATTCAAATGTTTAACAGCTGTCAAAAACACAGCTGTCTTGTGCTAAATGTTGGAGTGTTGGCTTCAGAAGTGATATAATAACTGCACCACAGTACAGCAATAGGCCAGCGAGAGACAGTCCTGCACAGATGATCAGAGACGTTATTCTACACAGTATGTTACCATCACCCATATGTAAACAATCTAATGTCCTTTAGCAATATGATTAAAAGTGGAAGTCAAAATGAAAAGTTTATCATCTCACTCAAACAGCCGTTTGTGTGTGCATCTTAAACGTTTTATTTAAGACATGAAATGTTTTTTTTTGTGTGTGAAAATGTCACTAACCTTCAAAACATGCTGAGAGAAATCAGTACGATTATACATTTTCTTTTTTTGTGTGTGTCGATCAGGGTGTGGTGACAGCAGCCATCTCTCTCATCACCTGTCTGAGTCAGAAGAATCCAGATGAATTCAAGACCTGTGTTTCCCTGGCTGTTTCCCGACTCAGTAGGGTGAGTGTGTCATTCTCATAAGAGCAGAGGGAAAACACATTTACAAAACAAATGTAGTCATATTATGTCAAACATAAAGTCTGACTTCACTTTTGAGTGACCATAGTAAATCTAAATGGAAATTGTCTTGGTTCTCCAGATCGTCTCGTCGGCCTCCACTGACCTGCAGGATTACACATACTACTTTGTCCCGGCACCATGGCTGTCCTGCAAGCTGCTGCGCCTGCTGCAGTGCTACCCTCCACCAGAAGACGGTGCTGTCAAAGGCCGTCTGGTAGAGTGTCTGGAGACCATCCTCAACAAGGCCCAGGAGCCGCCCAAGTCAAAAAAGGTGCAGCACTCCAATGCCAAGAATGCCATCTTGTTTGAGGCCATCTCACTTATCATCCACTACGACAGGTGAGTATTCTGATCATCACTCATCAAAATGACAAATGAAATAAGCATTTTAATTACAGAAAAAAGACATATATAATGATGTGTTTTGAACGACACGATAAATAGAATTTTACCAGACCAGCACAGTGACGTAAGTTTTGATTTCTGTTGGACAGTGAGCCAAACCTGCTGGTGCGCGCCTGTAACCAGCTGGGCCAGTTCCTGCAGCACAGAGAGACCAACTTGCGCTACCTGGCTCTGGAGAGCATGTGTACCCTGGCCAGCTCGGAGTTTTCCCACGAAGCCGTCAAGACGCACATTGAGACAGTCATCAATGCCCTCAAGGTGCTGTGCCTCAGACATGACGCCTGAGCAGTGTTTGATGAAACTGTTGAATGATTGACAGACTTGTGACTGTAGTATACTGGTCAGTGTCATAGCACAGTCTATACACAGGTTCTCCCTTGTTTGTAGAACTCTTTCTTCTCTCTTCCATGTTGTCATTGTTGGCCTCTGCAGACTGAGAGGGATGTGAGTGTGCGACAGAGGGCAGCTGACCTGCTGTATGCCATGTGTGATCGCAGCAATGCCAAGCAGATTGTAGCTGAGATGCTCAGCTACCTTGAGACAGCAGACTACTCTATCAGAGAGGAAATGGTAGGTATGAATGTGTTGCAAGGACAATTTGGTGCCACACACAACAAGACTGTGTTTACATCAGTTGCTTATTGCATTCATCAACAAAGCAACCCAGCAGTGTTTAGAAGATCAATTCAAGACCCACTGTTGTCCAAAAATAATTAAATGTGGTTTATTTCCAAGATGACATACCAGCTCACTTGTGACTCCTTTCTGACTCAGGTGCTGAAAGTGGCCATACTTGCAGAGAAGTATGCTGTGGATTACTCCTGGTACGTGGACACCATTCTTAACCTCATCCGCATTGCTGGCGATTACGTTAGTGAAGAGGTGTGGTACCGTGTCATTCAGATCGTCATCAACCGAGACGATGTGCAGGGCTATGCTGCAAAGACGGTCTTTGAGGTACAGCCACATGAAATCTTAAAATGCATCTTCCTAACAGCAGCAGGAGGTATAAATGATGTCCTTTTGGTAGCAAATATCTGCAGAATAACAAAATGTTGAGTATTGAAAGTTGACATTGAAACTGATCAGATTCATCATCTTTTTAACAGATTTGTGACCGTTTCAGGTCGTATTTAGATAAAGTCTGTATGAAGTATTGTTTTGGTATTAAGTATTTTAGAAACATTCACCAGCCTTGTTACTGAATGTATTATTTTAACCTAAAATGAATTTTAGGTTTTACACACTGGATCCTGTTGTTCTAATTTTGTGCTTGGTTTCTTTAACGTAACATTGAACTAACTAGCTTCATATGAGTGTTATATGTTACCACCATATACATGAAAACAGGTTTTAAACAAGACCACAGTTGATTTATTTTTTAAAGGAACTGAGAACAAATGTTGAAAGTAACCACATAAGACTTTATTCACCAAACATTTTCAGCTATTTCCCTTTATCAGTTTGGCATCTTGTACTGTTTTTTTCCCCACTTCAGATATTAGTTCAGGTATTGTGGAGTCCAATCAGTGAAACAAGGGTGGAGGTTTGGTTCAGAACTACATTTGCGATTGTGAGTGTCAGTGTCCTATGTTTTGTATGGATATAGTATATATGGCATATCCTGTATGCTGACATGTCGATGACATTATTGTATAAGGAAACAACCTGAGGAGATGTTAAATGTCTCTAGTTCTGTTGCAAAAACTATTGGAACCATTGTCTCTTCAGGCTTTGCAGGCTCCTGCCTGCCATGAGAACATGGTGAAGGTTGGAGGCTACATTTTGGGAGAGTTTGGTAACCTGATTGCTGGTGACCCACGCTCCAGGTATGTTGATTTTTGAGTGCCAATGCAATAGCACAGATGAAAAAGTTTCTAGTAACTGTGGTATAACATACTGTTTTGTTGTCCAGCCCCTTGGTCCAGTTCAATCTTCTCCACTCCAAGTTCCATCTGTGCTCCGTGCCGACTCGTGCCCTGCTTCTGTCAGCCTACATCAAGTTTATCAACCTGTTCCCTGAGACCAAGGCCACCATCCAAGAGGTGCTGCGCTGTGACAGCCAAATCCGTAATTCAGACGTGGAGCTGCAGCAGCGTGCCGTGGAGTATCTGAAGCTTTCCTCCATCGCTAGCACCGATGTTCTGGTTAGTCCTGGTCACTGTTAGACCAAACGCAACTTAGGTCCAGTGATGAATTTTATTATTTTTTAAGCAGACATCTCTGTCAGTCCAAACCCACACCGTGATATTGCCCATTCCCTCTCTGTTCCAGGCCACTGTCCTAGAAGAGATGCCTCCCTTCCCAGAGAGGGAGTCATCAATCCTGGCTAAGTTGAAGAAGAAGAAGGGGCCTGGTGCTGTGTCTGTGACAGAGCTAGAAGACAGTAAAAGGGAGGGTGGGGAGTTGAATGGAGGCAGCGACCGGGGACCAGACACAGCAGCCATGGCTGCCTCCAACGCTGTAAGCAAACTCTCTGTAGGACTTAATCACAAATAAACAGAATTTCTGGTTTTATACAATACCAGAAGCTGAAACATAAGAATTACGTTTCCTTTGTTTTTCAGTCCACCCCGTCACCATCAGCAGACCTCCTTGGAATTCGTTCTGCTGCTCCTGTTGGTGCTGCTCCAACCAGTGCCGGCAGTTTATTGGTGGATGTGTTCTCTGAGGCCGGGCCTGCCG
The DNA here is from genome assembly GCA_032362345.1 of Sandelia bainsii. NCBI lineage: Eukaryota > Metazoa > Chordata > Actinopteri > Anabantiformes > Anabantidae > Sandelia > Sandelia bainsii. The sequence continues at coordinate 1,184,728 of JAUMHL010000029.1, read as the reverse complement.
CACCGTCTGCCGCTGTGAATGATGACGGCTTCCTAAGGTAAAAGATGATGTCTTGATGAGCACACATAGAAACCCCCTTAAGCCAAAGTCCAGTATGAGTGGCTGCAATAAAGCTTAAGTGATAAGTTGCCACTGAAAGAGAAGGATAAAGATCAGCTTTTTTATATTTGATACTGATCCGTTAAGATGTGCAAGGGACGACCAAAGGACACATTTCTAATGTAATGGAGGCTGCTTTGTGTTAGTTTCAGTTTCAGTCAGACAGATGAGTTTGAAATATATAATCTACTCAGGGAAATCTGGTTTGTCTTAATGTGCTTCCCCGATTATGTAAACCAGGTTTCTTGATTACACTACATCTGAGAAACTTACTAGAGAAAGCAGACTGTTATTTCAGTGCATGTGAACACACTGACTCTCATACTGGATTGGGCAAATCTGGTTGTTATTGAGGAGGAGGGCCCTGAATGTGCCATGTAATGCTACTTCCTGTCTTTAACAGTTAACTTAAATAGTTGTGGTGTGTTGTGGTGTGTTTGTGCTACTATGCAACTTGTAATGTGTCTGTGTTGGTTGTTGCTCTGTTGGCTCCGTCACTCTTTGCTCTTTCTTTGTCTAATAGGGACCTGTCAACCAGGAGACATTTGTAGACAGACCGTGGCTGATGTTAGCTTTTTAAAATGCTAACTGAATAGTTTAGGTCAGTATTCAGGTTTCAAATTGAAACATCAGGTTGATAATCAGATGTATAGTCCCCAACTAGATGATGAAACCATATTCATTCATAATGCCAAAGGATGAAAACCAGGAAGGAACATCAGTGTTGGGCAGAAACACGTTGCAGGTATCTCATGACTGCCTGGTAGTTTATGGGAGTAGAACTTCAAATTTAGCAGTGTGAGTTACACTACTAATTCCAGCTAAGTCTGTTACTCTAACACTTTAGAAGTTGACCTTGTTTGCAGTCGCTGCCAAATCTGGATGGTGATCCTTCATCAACTGCTAAAGCAATGTTAGCTTCACCCAGAAGCTGGAGGAGGGTGTAGGTCACTAGCAGTACCTAAAGAGGACCATCATACTTTTCAGTAAACCCTTATCTTTATGTCGTGTGGGCAGTGTTTGTTGGCACCACACACACTCACCAGGGGCAACTGTGAAAGTGAAAGTAGCAGTTTGGGGTGTAGGTGTTTCTTCATGGTTGGCAGGTCTGCTACATTTGTCTGTTCTTTTAATCTTGCTGTATATGTGACTGTCGTCTTTTTCTCTCCTTCCCTTCTCTCCGTTTCCCTCTGTGTGTGGGTGTGTGCGCGCGTGTGTATGTGTTGATTTGAATGTGTGTCTGTCTCCTGTCCTCTACCGTGATTGGACATTGACAGAGATCTGGAACAGCCCACCGAGACCTCCGATTCCCTATTGGTGGAGGGTTCTGGTGACTCGGAGTAAGGGCAAAGTAGTAATCTACAAAATTAGCCAAAAACATACAAACAGGGCATCTCCACATTGTTTTTGTAGGACATGCTTGTTATTGTTAACATACAACTTGATGCACATGAGACATGTAGGTTTACTTGCTTTACATATAAATTGATACCTTTTAACATGTTCTACCTCACATTATCATCAGATTAACTGAATACAGTAGAACAGGGACGAATTACCAACAAACACAGCAGGTGTATAGAGCTTTTTGCTCTTTATCTCATCCACTTGATGTGTCATAGGAATGCTCATTCCATTCAGTTTTCCTGATATAGGTCGAAATGAGCTCTTGCTGTTTGCTGACATGTACATGTATGAAAGCAGAGCAGCAGGGTGGAAATGGGAGAAGACAATTGAAATAGTGCTGAGTTGGATGCACAGTGACAGTAGCTGATTGTGATTAGCTTTCAGCTAACATTCTGTAACCAAAAACCTTCCCTCAGTCTCTGCTACAAGTGAACTTAACCAAATTATCAAAAGATAAACTGCCGTCTAACACAGGTTCACAAATTTCCATCCACTTGTAGAAGTTTTATTTTACACAGCTACTAATGCTCACAAACCTCCACAACTATGTCATGGTGTCTGGTCTGCAGACCTGTGTAAGCCAAGCAAAACTTCAAACTTCACAATTTTCAGACATCCCAACTAACTGATGATTAGATCATTGGTCTGAGGGAACACAGATCCAACCGTTTCCTTTTTCGACTCCTTCCAAAGTAAACTCATTATCAAATAACCAACATACACAACTACAGAACTAGAACAAACAGAAACTAGCACATGCTGCACAGTGTAGACATGCAGAAACTATAAAAGTTTTACCACGGAACCTCGAGTTTCTCCTGTTTCACCTCCTACAGCAGTCTCCACATGTGCTGCAGAAAGATGCTGCACATTGTGCACTATAGTGTCAGAGAGCAACAGCAATGCCTGAACGGACATGAGCATGGCTCCTCTCAAGTACAAGCACATTGATTGTTGTGCTGCAGAGCACACACATACACTGCTCATGGTGCTAATTTTCCACGGTGTGCCATTAAAATGTTTTAGAGAAGAGGACACAACTAGATGATGAAATTAGAATGTCTCCAACCAAAGCGCAAATGGTGCTCATGTTTTCTTCTGTTGTCTTTTTAGTGGCACTGAAATACATGTAGTCATACATAAACCTAAAAAACTAGAAATATACATAAACACAGGTGGATGGAAACATACCTGTCTAACTATTGACTCTGTTTATGACAGGACATGACACACACTGAAACTGTGCCTTCACATAAACACAACACTAGGCTGCAAACTTACAACCCAAAGCAAAGTCTCAGCTGTTGTGTCTTGGGCAGCAAACGCTGTGCGAACACAAACAAACACAAAAATATGCGTAGGCTATGTATATCCTTCTGAACAGTGTGTGACATAGAGTGCAGCCAGTATGCATTTGGACAGTGCAGAACCAATGACTAGGTTAAAGTGCTGACCTTCAATCTAAAAGTTTCCTTAAAGATGCTGGATTCCTTGCTGTACGTCTACTATTTGAATTGTGGCATTTTGTGTGTTGCACCACTGTTAACACCTTCATATGAAGCTTGAAAGTCTGCACTTTCACACATAGCTATAGTTTCCTTTTTTAAACATAAAGAACTAGCTGCTGATAGCACCTGATGAGTATTTATTACAGTGTAACTATCCAGTAGATACTTTTCATTGTGTAATGTCATTTTTGTACAAACTGCTTTGACTAACAATCTCTGCATTTTATCCCTTTATCCCGCTTTGTTTTCCTCTCATGTTAATTTTAACCAAACTTTTATCACACTGTCACTGTGTTGAATGGATGTCTTTTTCATGTCCCGTTCCTGCTTTATCCATTCATTCCTAATTTGTCCTGTAACCACCCCCCCCCACTGTGGCCTTGTCTCTTCATCCCTGTGCTGTCCTGGGGTCTCTCAGCTCTGCTCCTCCCTCTGAGGATCCTGCTCCTCCTCTGTCTGAGGCAGACGAACTTCTTGACAAGTAAGGTTTTGCTTTGTGTGTACGTTTTTACCGTGTTTTTTTCTCCTAGCTGCAGCTCTGCACGACTGCTATAGACCGTAAACAAGCTGCACATGCACTGGTTTGTGAGTGCAGTCCAGTGGGAGCTGCAGTATGGGGAGTATGGGAGCTAGACATGAGAATAAACTGCAGGTATATGATGATGTATTTACTGTCATGATGCAGGCAGCTGATGCTATGTAGTAGAGCATCTATAGTAATAACAAACTGGGTCACTGGCTAAAAGAAGACGGCAGCTCTGACGTCACTGGTTGTGTAACTAGGACTACTTCTTTCTAGACTTTGCTCTTCCTTAATGTTTCACTCCAAGTTGAACATTAACTAGAGCCTGTTTGGCAAATTTTCAGTACACTGGACAAAATGTCTTGAATGACTTCAAACATTTTTACATTTGTACTATTGGACTCGGACCACTTATGTATTTATGCTCAAAGCTGGGATAGGTCATTTTGAGAATCAGGTGGGCTTGGTTTGAAAAGTCCAGATCCCTGCCTCTCTGCTGAGCTAAAGTCCTGCCTCATAAGCACTTCTGGAGGAGGCTCTTGTGCAGAAAGAGAGTAGTAACATACCCACAGCAACAGTAACATGCAGTCTTGTCACTGAGGCATAAAATCAGCTCAGATCACGTTAATTCTTATAAACGTCATGCACTAGTGAAAAACTGGGATGCAAACTTGTCACCTTTCTGTAAAAGTTGCAAGTTTAATGAGCAAATAGATTCATTACACTGGATCTGTGCAGGTCATTTTTGAACTTTACATTACATCAGAGAAAGAATTTGAACGAGTGACTGAGTTCTGACACTGTTGTTAGTAAAGTTGAGTGTATCAATCAGCTCACAGGTTTCTGTTTGTTACTGTCTGCCTGCAGGTTAATGACAAACAGCAGGTTCATTTGACATTTGTTGTCTTCTGCTGTATGTTCATTTTACTGAGCATCTTTGGAACAAACTGCGAGCATCACTTAAGTTCAGTCTGATCTCATCAGGTTGTAGCTGCAGGCTGTGAACATCAATGAAGCTGCCATTCAAAAGTCTCTTCTTAACCTCCATTTTTTCAGTTTGAATTGTAATTTTATTACATTACATGCAAAATTCAATCCTTGATTCAGGTTGAATAAATAACGGAACCTCTCATTTATTCATTTACACACGAGTATCACCAATAATAAAATGCCTGTCTCCCTTGTTTTCAGCAGCTCATATTGTCTCACAGTATTTCTAATAAACCTGCTGCTATACACTGATTGGTTCCTTTGTTCCTTTGAGAAAAATATTGTTGGCCTTTTGGACCTTCACCACTGTGCACCTCTGTAATAAAAGTTACTGACTCCTGATAGTATTTACACCAGGAGCACCAAAGACCTGAAGAACTAATTTAAAATTTTTTATGTCATTTGTTCCAGATATGATAAAACAGTGTTTCCCCTTAGATTTTCCCCGCAGTGGTGGATGAGTAGCTTTAAACAATCATGGAATCATTATAAATAGGGTTATAGGATCACATTCCCCCCGTCATGTTTGTCATTTTAGGCTTTTGACACTGTCTCTGGACGTCCACATACCTGTAATGTCTCCTTTTTTCTGACCTACTCCTGCATCCATGTCCTCTCTCTCCTGTCCACCACACTGATTTCTCTTTCTTCCTCCCCTCCCTCGGTGCTACCTGTCTAGTCAGGAGACTAGTAAGGGAACACACTGAAACCTCTTTACTAGGCAACCTGAATTTAACAGAGTGTCAATTCATTCTCTTTTTCATAATTGCCAAACATTTTCAAATTAACATCCAACAGAAGCATCCCCTCGTTCTTTAAAAGGTGACTAGTTTGCATCTCTACTTTGCTTTACTGACCTCAGTACCTTCACTGACTTACAAAATAAGTCTGCGTGTTTTGTGCTCATTTGTGCCTTGCTTTATCATTGACTAGTTAAATGTTACAATTTGAATCATGTTAATGTCCACATGACACCAAAGTGGTGACTTAAGGTGTGAGTACGGATCTGTTGTAGTGCGAACAGAAAGTGTGAAGTGGCCTCATGATGTTTTACAGTGGATATAGGGGAAACACTGTAGAGGAGCAGCTGTCAAAGTGATGTTTCAGTGTTTGCTAACCCCTTAAATGCCTTCTTCCCACAGGTTTGTGTGCAAGAACAACGGGGTTTTGTTTGAGAATCAGCTGCTACAGATTGGCATCAAGTCAGAGTACCGTCAGAATCTGGGTGAGTTGTCTTTAATGAGAAAAGGGTTGATGAGGGTGTGGTATTTTCTTTCTTTTAAATCAAGGGACTAGTGCCGTTAGTACCTCCACCACCTTTGTGGCATGATGTATGATACACACGTTGGAAATACAGACGTGTTGGTTTCAGAACTGCAGCAGACGCACAAAGTAATAATGTGCGTTTGCTAGCTTTGCACATTTACAGTAGGATTCAGACTCAAGCAAGTTGTTGTGCGTTATGTTCAGCAAGTTAATGGAAAAGGCCACAGATGTGCATTTTACATGAACCAGACATCTACAATGTGCAAGGGGTTGGATGAAAGCGGCTGAAGAATGTGGTCAGCTACATTTTGGTAGCTCGACCCAACAAGTTACATGTTACAGTGCTTAACCTGACCCCAACCTGTTACCTGTGTCGTCTCCTGAGCGGCATGTTGGTGTTGTCCTCAGACAGTCTCACAAGAGAAACAGCCCAGTGGAAGGCTGCTGAAATAACACAGCAACAAAACATCACAAGCCCTTAACCCCTAAGCCAGCTCTCCCTTATGCACACACACTGCACTGTGACTACCTCTACTGTCATCTTAATGCAGGGTCAACAGTGACCAACCTTTCAGGGTTTGTATCTTTTCTACATAACAGCATGGCGTCAAAATTCTGGTCAAATTCCATCTGTAACAGTGTAAAGGTGGATAGTGAGAGCCTTATTTCATACTTTTATTATTTATTAAGTAGTCGATAAACCACAACCTTGATTAATACAGGCAGTGACATTTTAACCACTGTGTTTGTGTCTCAGGGAGAATGTACTTATTCTACGGAAACAAGACGTCAGTGCAGTTTGCCAGCTTCAGCACCACAGTCAGCTGTCCCGGGGAGCTGCAGTCTCATATCCTTTCTGTGGACAAGCACTGTACATTTATGACTTTAGCATTCTGGACCTTGCAGTGCTGGTGTCAACCATGAGAATTACTATTAATGAAAATCCTGCTTGTTGTTTGATGGCACTTAGATTGATTCTCCCTAATGAGAGAAATAACCTTAAGAGGAATCTTCAGATTATAAGCAACTGAATCACTTAATATGTAACTGAATGGACTTTATTAGTGGTATAAGCAAAACCTGGATTTAAAGAATTATTACACCCTCACGCTATACTGCGGTGTCACTATTGATGTTATGGAGATGTTATAAGCAGCATAATGAGATTGTACCTACTAAACCGGTTCGATTTGGTTTTATTTTGACAAGCCACATAGAACATACATTCAATAAAGACAGAAAACATGGATGAAGTACAAGAGAAACAATACCAAACTGCACACAAAACTCAGGTCTACACTGACACATCTGGACAACAGTCTGTGTGATGCCTTCATGGTCCTTAACAAGCTGCTCACAGCTCAACGTTCAGACCAAACCAGTTGAACCACTGGTGGAGGGGGGAGCCCAGATTCAACAGGTCCTCAACATTGAGTGTCTGACGGACTTCTCTGATGCCCCCCTGCTTAACATCAAGTTCAGGTACGTAAGTTGAAATTATCATAGAGTAAGTCAGTAAAATTAGAATCTCACCAAACATTTGTTATCCCAAAAAAGTTTATTCAGTGGCAACTGGTCTTGTTTTAGTTCCTTGAAGACATTTCACCCTCCATTCCAGAGGGTTATATAACCCTGGTTATAAACCTGCTACTCAAACCAGTCAGTCAGAATTGATAAAGCCCTCTGGAATGGAGGGTGAAACGTCTTCAAGGAACTGAAACAAGTGCAGCTGCCACTGAATAACCTTTTTTGGGATAACCATGACCTGGATGACTGAGAATCTTCACAGCCAAACATTTGTTGTCAGTTTTTGATAGTTGACAGTTTGTGATTCTTCTGTCTGTATTAACCTGTCAACATGTTTAAGAATAAATCTCTCCTAGTTTTTCTGTTGTAAATAACAAATCCCACAGTGCACTGAGGTGATGTAATGCAATAACAGGAAACAACACTTCAAATGCAATACGTCAGAAGCACTTTGAAAGCACAGGGTGTTTGTATAGACATGACTCAAATGATTAAAGACCTATTGGAGCGTCCAGACACAGAAGGTAAATGGAACTGCAGTGGTCGTTACTGCAGTTACAAACATTTCAGATTGACGTGTTGACCTGCTGTGTGTGTGTGTGTGTGTGCGCACGCGTACGTTCAGGTATGGAGGAGCTCTGCAGAACCTGACCCTCAAACTGCCTGTCACCATCAACAAGTTCTTCCAGCCGACTGAGATGTCCTCACACGACTTCTTCCAGCGCTGGAAACAGCTTAGCCAGTAAGTGTGTGTGTTTGTGTGTGCGTGTGTTTATCAGTGCGTTCACTGGGTTTTTCCACGTGCCTGTGTGGATTTGCTCTAGCCATGCCGTGTCAAGACAAGCTAGGATGACATGTCCATTACTGTGGTCCTGTTTAGTATCAGAGCTGACTGCAACCAGGGCGTGATGGTCCCCTCCCTTTGTGCACAGTGTGTGATTCACATCTGCTTTTATGGTTCGCTAGCATGTCTGACTGATCAGCTGTGGACATGTTGAGCTCTGTTTTAAATCTCACGCAGAGGATCAGTTCAAACGGTGACAATTATATTGAGCTGAGAAGAGCTTGAAGTGACAGACTCTTGTTTATGAGCAGCAAACGTCCAACACATAAAGTTCTTGACCTTAGCTTTACTTCTGGTCATTCACGGCATGGCTCATTGCAGTTCCCCCCACCCTCCACTAAGAAAAAACCCATGTTAAGTTCCCTGGTAAAGATCAAGTCTCACTTGACAACTCCACAACTCTCCTCAGGCCTCAGCAAGAAGCACAAAAGATATTCAAGGCCAACCACAGCATGGACACTGAAGTACTGAAGGCGAAGGTGAGTCCACGTTTAACAAAGCTCATTTTTATCATTTCACATGTCATCAGCCTCCTGTCTGTCTCATAAAGAAATACTCGCTGTACTTTCAAATCCATAGCACCTGACACTTCAGGACTCCTACTGCCCATGCTGCATTCATGTCGTGTTGTCAAAACTGTTATTTGTAAAGCCAAAACTGTTATTTGTAATAACAGTTTTTACAACAAAAATTGGCGAGTGGAGAAAAACCATCCATGTCAACTTCCACCTTCTAATTATGAAGCGTCAACATAATGTGTTCCAACAGGGCTACAAAGCCAGAGAAAAAACTCATCAGTGTGCTTGAAATTTGTATTTGCCCCCTTCCTGATTTTCTTTCTTTGTCACACTGAAATGATTCAGATCATCAAACTAATTTTAATATTACACAAAGACAAGCCGAGTAAATACAAAATGCAGATTTTAAATGATGATTTCATTGGGAGGAAAAAACCTGTCCACATTGGACGACCACTATTTTGGAATTTTGGAACAATCCAAACTTGTTTGCATGGGAACTATTCCCCTTCTTACCGTTCTGCCACCCTGACGTGAAGACGTTACAACCGTGGATTTGTTTGTAATTGACTGAATGTTGCTTGTTGATGTGGTTCTGTATAGCTTTGTGAGCTGTGGGACTTTTATTATTTATGCTAAAAATCAAAAGAAATATCTGTTAACTGTGTGAGACGTGTGCAGATGTGGCTTTAAGAGCAGCTTGATGTTCCTCTGACCACAGTTGCAAACCACAGCTGAAGCTGAAGGTTCATGGGAGAGTAGGAAACATGGCTGAGACTGAACTCTCTGTGTAACGTTAATGTCTTTATACAAAATGAAAAATAGTTTCCTTTGTCAGTTTATTGTGTGATTAAGATTCAGTTTTCTATAGTACAGTGGGTGGATCATTTCAGCCATGTCATGTGCACGCTATAAACAAAATCCCTCCTCGCTCTGGTAATGGATGAAATCCTCTTATTGCCTCCTTTATTCTTTGTGGTGTGTGTGTGTAGCTACTGGGACTAGGAATGGCCCTGCTGGACAACGTCGATCCAAACCCAGAAAACTACGTGTGTGCTGGAGTGATCCAGACCAAGAGCCAGCAGGTTGGCTGTCTGCTAAGACTGGAGCCAAACGCCCAGGCACAGGTACCTCACACACAAGTCACTGCTGCATGATTGAACATGATGAATCATTGTGGCTCAGTAACACCACTCACTTCACACTGGTGAAGATACTATATAAATATTAGGGCTGCACGATTTGGGATTGATTTTGCGATTATTGAGATCAATATTGCGTTATGAGAAAGGGCACTTGCTTGCAAAATTACAGTAAACACATAGTTTACTTCAAACTATAGAAGCATTTCCACATTTTCAGATCTGCTGTTTAATTTCAGTCAGTAATGATGTTAAATTAACTACATCATTAGGTCCTGTGCATTTTTTACTCTGTCAGTAGAGTTTTTGATAAACTGTTGAACTGTGGAAGATTTAATTTGATAGTGAGACCAGAGTGTGACAATATTATGTTAAGAACAGTAAAGAGCATCTTATAATATTACTGGTCCTACACAGACCTCATTCATGATTATTAGATCAACATGAGGCAAACTTCACTGTTTACTCAGTCATATTCTTTACACATTTAAAACAGATGATTTTGAGATTAAAATATTTCATAACTGATTCTGATAATTATAAATAACACTTTAGTAACTATGACAAAAGAGGTAAATAACAATGGCAAATTATACTTATTTGACAAAACAAAGGTTTGTCCCGCCCTTCTCTGCCTGTGATTGGCTTAATGTTCTTAAGCCAATCATCTCTCTCACGGTGCAAACTACAGGGAGCTGAGCTCCTCTTTATAAGAAATGATCTCATCTGAAAAGATGATTTACGACATTTTGGGGGTGTTCTCTATAATTTTCTGTTTATGTCATGGATTTACGTTTTTCTGTATCTTCATCATCATGGATCAAATTTAAAATAAGGCTGTGAGTGATGTTTGATTCATCACTAATTAACTGTTATAAAGATACCTGCATAGAGAGAAGGATGTGAGAGGATTTTTTGTGCTGTTAATGATACAGACGTCCTGAGACCTGCATCTTTACTCTGCAGAGTACACGTTACTGTGTCCTGTTGTTAGAATTCGGTGAAGTTTGGGTTTGGAGGCGCATTAGTAAAAGTCTCCACGTTTCACTGCTGCTGCAGGTCACACAGCATCAGTCACTTCTCGTTTCCTTATTCGTATTTTTATAAATGCTGATAGTGATAAATACGTTATGGTTTCTACGTCTGACCACAACAAAGTAGAAAATAAAGTCAGCTCCCCTGAGAGCGATGTTATAGTTGCACACTGATCAAAGGCAGAAAAAATTGTCATGTGTTCAGCATTAACAGCTGATCAGGGTGGATGGAGAAGTTCCAACTGAACAAGTAGATAAACACCGTGTATCTGCGTATATGCTGGACTACACCACTGGGTGTGACACATTAATATACATTAGTTTAACTGTCCACCATGTTGACAAGTCTGAATTGAAAAGACGCTTGCAAACGTCATATTTGACCGAAGAGCAAACAGTTGCGCCAGAAAAGGCACCCCTGCCGACATCCTCAGGAGTGAGAGAGTCTCTGTAAGGAGCATCAGGTCGTTATCACAACTGACAGCAGTACTAACATTATCAAAACAGTCGAGCTAAATAAGTGGACACAGGCTTCACCTGGTCATCGGTAGGGTTAACAGGTTACAGAAAATATTTCATACAACTGTTTTTTAAGCTAACAAAACTGAGCAGCCAGTCTCACGTTATTCAGCTGGTAAACCTCTAGTGAATGAGACATAATAGATTGTCACTTCAATCCATGTTCTCATAATATAAATCGCAGCATTTTGCGTTCATGTAATCGCACAGGCTGATATTGCGATATCGATTTCGTTTCGATTAATTGTGCAGCCCTAATAAATATATTAGAAAACACACACAAGCACAACCCAAAGCATATTTTTCTCCATGTCAAACAATCCAGCCTTCATTACTACGCCTGTACTGATGGAGCCGGGGTTACAAATACATAACTAACTTTTTGTGTGTTGTTTAAACCTTTTTTTTATCATGTTTTAATGATCGAACAGTTAAAAACAGAAAGATGTGCTTACATTATTGTTTGTTTCAGCGGTCCTGTCTATGCTAGTTGTAAAAGTGAGTCTTGCTTACGCTACGTTATGTGACAGTGTCCAACTACAGACTCAAAGAAAAAGACTTGAGCTTCTAGGTTGGGTGAATCAGAATAATAACTCTCCAAACTGTGTGTTTTTATGTGCAGATGTATCGTCTGACTTTGCGCTGCAGCAAGGACTCCGTGTCCCGGCGTCTCTGCGAGCTGCTGGCCCAACAGTTCTAGAGTCCAGACCTCTACCGTGACCAGTTCGCCCACCAGTCCCCACCAGCGAGCCCTCCTGCCACACCTCTCCTCCTTCCTCCTCCTTCTCCTCCTCCTTCTCCTCCAACAAAGAATCTTTGAGTAAAAAAAGGTGTAACCTACATAAGGGAAAAAGCAGACGCTGCCAGCAGCAGCAATATTATTGTCATTATTCTTGTCCCAGATTCTGATTCCAGTTCATCTTCTACTTGTTTATTAACATAATGCTACATTCTTGTTTTGTTGGTGTTTACCTGTGTAGCTGGTGTGTGTGCGTGTGCGTGCATGTGTGCGAGTGTGAGAGTGTGTCCCGTGGTTGTGCTGGGGTCTCATTCTGCTCCATCCTGACTGCTCTGTAGTAATGATGCTGAGTGTGTGTGTGTGTGTGCGTGTGCATGTCAGAACAGTCCTTTAAGTCAAATGGGAGAACACACACACTAGTACAAGTCCTCCATGATTCCTTGTGATTCTGGTGATACCTGATGGTCCAGCACTCATTTGCCCACACACACATTTCCACCAAGCATTCCCAGTGCTACTGCACTTAACGGTGTTGGGATCCTCCAGCATGTGAGCTCTTCACTTAACCAGGAGCCACGCGTTTGTTACTAATGTGTAAGTAAATGTGTGTCAGTGGATCACCTTATTACTTTCTGAGACATTCCTGTCAGGCCTGTTAAAAAGCCCAGAGGAGGGGGGCGGCACAGAATGGACACTATGTAGATGACGGGCTACGGGGGCGACACCTGCAGAGTTAAAACTGTCTTTAGAGCTGTCTGGCTACTTGTAAAGCTGAGCCACTTGTCACGTTTATCCCAACGTGTCTAAAAGAAAACCACACAAAGTGGACATATGTGTGTGTGTTTTTGATTTTGTTTTTGGATAACGTTTCAAAGCAGTGTGCTTTGGTTTTCCAAGAGAGGAGACTGTGTGGTTACGTTCCTCCCCTCGGACACAGAGCCGTGCACAGCTACCTCCCTAAACATTTGAAGGGGAAGCACCTGGACTGTGGATGACACCTAAACAGGGCATAGAGCCAACACAGCTCCAGAGGGCGCTGCTGCTGGCTCAGGCTGCTGCACCAGTATCTAGCTGGAGTCCTATTGAGACGTGCACAGCCTCAGTTACATTAGATTAGAACAGCTGCACCACATTCACCCAAAGGATAAAACATACCTCGCTGCACCAACGAACGTGAGAGCTAGCTCCATCCAATTCCTGTTTCTCCACCCAAGCACTTAGAGAAGAGATCAATGCCAACAACTCTGTTGTGTAGTCAACCCGTACAGCAGAAATTCAGCAACCTCACATATTCTTTGATGGATGCATTGTGCACGAACTGTTCCCAGGCCTCCCGTCACACACAAGTACTGAAGCAGTGGGAGAGGACAGGATGTAAGACGCCCAGATGTCCATGACAACTTACAGGGGACTTGGTGTGTGTGTGTCTGTGAGTGTAAGCAGGTAAAAAATAATAATGAAAAAAGCCTAAAGACATTTCTAAAACATGGTCTCATTACAATCTGTGGCTGCACGGCAGTCACAGCACATTGAACTTTGTAGTGGAAAATGTAGTCATTTTGTCATTCTGTGAGTGTGTGTGTGTGTATGTGAGTTTGTATGTGTGTGTGTGTGTCTATGCAGTATCCACTAGCTAATGCAGCCTCATGTATCGGTGTTAAGAACCTGTCCAATACCTGTGTTAGAATTAAGATTTACTCTGTAATGGAAAAAATGTGAAAGTAAAATTATGCCATATATCTGACAGCACGTGTCCTGTGGTTTGTCCCGCTGACGCCGCTTTGTTGCAGTGCAGCAGGTGCTCGACGCACTCAACACGTGGGGGGTCAAGTTACTGCTGTCTAGAAGCACATGTACTTCCTGGTCCTCACTCCAGTAATTTACCAGCCACAAACTAAACTGTTAAACTAGTTTCTGCACTGCGTTCATTTGCTGCTGAACTTAAAGGGCTATTATGGTCATTTTCAGCATGCTTTAGTATGCAAGTATGTTTAAAAGAATGCTGTTAAACTTCCCTTCCCTTGCTAGCTGAAAAACTCCTCTTGATGACATCATTTGGAGCTGATTTTTCAGCTAGCAGCAGAGAAATTGTAATACAGGGAAATCACAACTTTAACACCATTCTAGTTACATGTCTCAGTGTGCTTGGACAAAAGGAAACCCCCTTCTGAACAACAACTTCCCTGAGGGATCAATAAAAGATGTCATTATTATTTAAAGCTGTGTTTAATCCTTTATGCAGCACAGAGTACAGCAGTAAATGCTTTTGCTTGGTGCTGTGTGTGTGTGTGCGCGTCCTGCTGATTTCTGGGGGTGAAATGAAAATACGTGCATGATTAAAACCTTTTAACATAAAAATAACCAGGATGCACCTCTCTTTGTTGTTTGACATATTGTCATAAGGAATTTCTAACGGGGGCGGGGACACAAATTCACTGGCCAATCCTGACTGAGGAGGTGGGAGGTGCTTAGCTTATGACTGAACATATGTGGAACCTTCAGCTCACATCAAACATTATGATTATGAATAATTTGTATCGCTGGATGTAAAGTTACGGTGGATATATTTATAATATTATTTCTCCCATTAGAATTTTCTAACAGTTGCAACCAGACACATCATCCCACTGAAGGAAAATACAGAGCTGTACATTTGTCATTGTTAAAAGTATAAAAACACTGTTTTCCAACGTGCCGCCCTTCTTCTGTGTCCCTGTCCGCTGATCCTCATCCCTCCCTGGTAATTACGTCTTCATTTTTCACAAGTGGTTTGGACATTCACTCAGTGGATCACACAGCAGACTGTATGCTCTCACTGCTTTGGCTGAATGTTCTCCAAACCCCTGCACATAATATCTGGGGCAACAATGGTTCAGTCTCTACAGGGCCTCTCTTGAAGAAGGGGCCAGATCAGGAGCCACACACTCTCCTGTCAGTGCTGCATATTCAGATGTACTTATGTACTGGTTTGTGGTAACGCAGCCTGAACTCTGATGGATTTATCATCAGTGTCACGGGGTTGTTTGCAGAAGAAGGCAGCAGGAGAGGTTTGTCTGCAGCCTGGAGGAAAACACTGCAAAGGTGACATCTTTTAAAACCAGAGCGCACTGGCTGTAAACCAGCAGTCAACATCTGGATGAAATTCCTCAGCTGAACCATAGCAACAGTTTTTTTTTGTTCATGTGCAGATAAATCTACCTTCTGCGCAGCCTGCTTCTGCTCCATCTCACAGCGGTGATGCGTCTCTCTGGCGAGGCGCTGATTGGCTGGAGGTGACATCATCCAGTGGCGATCTATTGTTGGAAAGAGGATGAGCTCATCGTTTAGTAGCCAGTTTGAGGGAGCAGAGTGAGGACGCAGCAGCAGCAGCAGCAGCCGAGGACAACAGTCTGCAAATCCGTTCCAGGATCCGGCTTCAACAACAGGACCGTTCACAGGACACAGAGTGAGTACCGAGCTGCAGCAGCTTGTGTTGTCTGCGCTAAGATGAAGAAAAAGTTGACGCTCCTGCCTGCGCAACATATGTGGACACAGTTTAGTCTGACGCCATCCAACTTTCCACACACACACACAAACTAAGTGCGTCCAGGTCTGACATACGCTGCGTCTTGTGTGCTGCAGATATGGTGTGGTCCCTGGAGAGGGAGGCGGAGCGGCCCCCGCTGTCCGTCATCCTGCCGCGGCTCTACCTCGGCGCGGAGAGCGACGTGACGCAGGTGAGATGAGGACTGGAGCTGGAGGCATCACACATGGACGCTGTCCAGACTGTGGAGGAAAAATAAAGAAGAAAAGTTTGTCATGAAAAGAAAGACAATAGTAAATTCAAATTATTGTTATTGTTATTATTATCATTATTCCACATGAAGTGTCAGAAACTGTAATGATAAAGGTATAAACACTATTTTGCATTTAACTTTCACAGAAATAAAGTGAAGTCAGAATTTTAACGTTCTCTCGTACTTTAGAATGTTTATCTTATAATTTTGACTTTGTGAGTCATCATTTTGACATAGTTCATGACGAGCTTTCCTTCTTTATTTTTTCTTCTATTGACAGGAATGGGTTTCCATACCATTCACTAGCACTTAACGCTTTCATAAAAATGTTAAACTTTAACATTTACTATACTGTTATTAAATTAAAATTTGCTCTTAAGTTTGTTTAGCTGAGGGTATCAACAAAAGAAGCAATTAGGAAGCAGAGGGTTTATACAGGTGTGTAAACACTTTGATGCTGTCTGTTAAATCGGAATGTGTGCATTACATCTGTCAGAGAAGAGGAGTAACAGGTACAGTTTGCAGGGCCGCTCAGGAGCATCATTCAGTATGTGACTCTGTGCAGGTGTAGGTGCAGCCCCCAGCTCCCCCCTCGCAGACTCTTCACATCCTGCACAGCAGAAATCACTACATGGTGACAGTTTCTAACTCTGTGCAGCTGGGTGGTCGGAGTCAAAAACAAGCTGGTTCAACCCTGGAGAAGAATCAGTTTAGTCTTTTACCTTCACATAAACAGAAACGGTGACAGGAAATGATGTTTTCTCAGTCACTTTATCAAACAAAGTCACGTTGTCACGTCTTTTGGAAAGAAAGAAAAAAGTGACATTGATTACATACAGTTTCATAATGACAAAGGTAAATGATAAAATGTCTTCAATCTAAGTACATGTTAGTGTATAAGACACACTCATGAATAAAAAACTATAAATACATAAGTAAATGCAAACATTGAATTACTCTCCACCACTGTGGACTGCATCCAAGTGCAAGTTATCATCTACATTTCTGGTCTTTTAATATCACTTTTTCAAAATAAAGCTAAAAACATATGACCTATAACAATATGTAAAGAAATAGACTTTGTAATTATGATATACAATAAAGATATACAACAGTATTCATTAAGAACCATGAACAAATGGACTGATTAAGAAACACACCGAAGAAATGACCTGTGGCCTACTGCAACAGGTCACCTGGTACTGCTTTTAATTTTCACATTAAAAGCAGGACTTTTAATGTGAAAAGTTGGAAAGAAGTGTTAAGCTGCATTCATGGTAGCTTAAGCCGAGCTGTGAACATGGAGGAAGTTAAAAAATAAAAGCTGCTCTCTATTATAAACCTGTCCAAGCTAAAAGCCTGCTTCTCTCTGACACCAAATATGTGTGTGCGTGCGTGTGTGTAGGACCGGCTGGCCTCACTGGGGATCTCCTATGTGCTGAGTGTAAGCCGCTGCAGCCCCCAGCCCTCCTTCCTGCCCCGCTCCAGATATCTTCGCATCCCTATTGATGACTCCCTGTGGGACGACCTGCTGCCCTGGATCCCACAGGCTCTGCACTTCATCGGTCAGGACTCTCACTCTCCTTCCCACTGTAACAACATAACAAGCATCACTAGCTAACTGACCGTCTAGCTTCCTCACAGAACCTGTAAAAAATGTCCAGATGTTGATCATGTTGATACTGTGCAGTGTGTCTAAGTGCCACTTTGTGTTCACAGACGCAGCCATGTCGTCTGGTGCCTCGGTGTTGGTCCACTGTGCAGCAGGAATCTCTCGCTCCCCTGCTCTGGCTGTAGCCTACATCATGTACAGTCTGGGGATGGACCTGGATCACGCCTACAGGTACTGCAGCCGGATGCCACTGCACTTTAATCATATGTGCCAGTGTGACGAACACAGTTGTAAAATCCTGTTTTTGATTTGAACTATTCATATTCCACTTTTTTATTGCCCGAGGAAGTGAAATAGCAGAAGTTCATAATTTTTTCACTACCTGGTTTAAAGAAAAGGAATTTATATAGTCAGTCACCTCCAAAACCTGTTCAGGAGATGGAACTTCACAAATCACTGCTCGGACATTTTGAGTTCAGGACATTTATCAGGACATTCATCCACAAACACCCATTATGGAAATAATGGTTCCACTGTCCTGCTTGTTTTCCAACTATCCCTGCTCAACTCAGTTCAGTCAATCACAAGCTGTAAGTGCAGGGATGGTTGGAAAACAAGCAGGACCGTGGACCAGGTTTGGCCACCCCTAACATAGTTGCTAGTTCTGGACTGGTGCTATTGTTGGTTCAGAGTTAGTTCAACTTGCAAGAACTGGTTTGGTTTCCTAGGAACTAGGAAGGCACAAAAGAAGGACATCGTTTTATCAGTAATTTATGTCTGCATACGTCTCCACTAACGCCAAGCACGACGAGCACGTCAGTATCTCTGTACAAGTGTTGCTCCTGACTTTATTCTTCTACACTGGCATCCAAACACTGCTGGTCCAATGAATTAGCGCTGCTCAAAGTAACAGCAATGGATGGCAATTATGTTCTAAAAGTTATGATGTTAATTAACACTGGATGTAGGATGTTAGTGTTGGCCTTTCTTAGCTTTAGCCTTTAGCTAGCTACCTATCATCAGCATCGATCACACTCCAGTTAAACAAATCGAATAAATGATACATTGATTGTTATCTCCAGTTTTAGTTCATATTGTTACTCACCCCAGCCCCCAGCAGAACTGATGCAACTGTGGAACCAATTTCCCTGGCCCTGAGCCTGGTCTTTGGCTGTTAAAATGCAACAAAGTGGTTTGATATTAAGCACGGCTCTGAGGCAGCACTTGTGCAACAATGGTGATGGGAGTGGGGCTTGCTTAAGAATGAACAAATGCGTGGTAACAGCTTAACCCGTCTCGCCTTTTTTGGTTTTCAAACGGGAAAATGTTGTAGCTAGTTCCTGGTACCCGGTGCTTTTATAGTATCACTTCGGTTGAAGTTCCAAGCGAGGTGAGATGATAATAAAAAGTGAGGTGGAAATACTGCAGACCACTGATTGGCCACTGAGAAGTATTTCCCAAACTTCCCTGATTTTTCAACAGTCTTTCATCTTACTGCTTTCAGTCTCCCATGAAACAAAATGTGCCTCCTTAATGAAGTACCTAAGTGAGTAGAGTCAAGAAACAAGTTACGGCTGTACTATGCGGTAGAAAAATGCTAATTGATTGTTGAGGATGGTGTACACTCACCTGTAGAGGA
Organism: Sandelia bainsii; assembly: GCA_032362345.1. Classification (NCBI taxonomy): domain Eukaryota; kingdom Metazoa; phylum Chordata; class Actinopteri; order Anabantiformes; family Anabantidae; genus Sandelia; species Sandelia bainsii. Next base: position 1,165,585 of record JAUMHL010000029.1, on the reverse strand, counting down.
GCTTTTATCATAACCTAAACCTGATTATAACCTGAACCATTAGGGGGGACCGCGGTGCAGTTGTTAGGGCAGTCAGTAGTCAGTCGTCTACGATCCCCAGTATTGGTGGCTTGCTTCTTGGTTCCCCTTGATTCTTGGTCACATATCAAAGTGTACCTGGACAAAACACTAAGCCCTTGGCGCCTTAAGAGGGCTGCCTGTCCACAAGAATTTTCCCAAGAGGATTAATAAAGTATCAATTATTGTTATTATTAAACCAAGTCTTAACTTTCAAACAGACTTTTGAAGTTGAGCGGACAGGACAACATGTCCTCACAATGACGCCATTGTTGTTGTTGTCTGTTTTCTCACTTTGCTGTGTTTGCTTTTGGTCAATCTTATGTTATGTGTCTTTTTGTTATAATTAATGAAAGGAAAAAAGAAAACCAGATCACTGTCCTGATACTGTAGACTGTGCTACAGATGAGTAGCACTAGTAACCCACTCTCTCTCTGTCCCATTAAGGTTTGTAAAAGAGCGACGGCCATCCATTTCCCCAAATTTCAACTTCCTGGGTCAGCTGCAGCACTTCCAGGGAACTCTGAGCCAGAAGGCCTCTAGCAGTGACCTCCACATCCAGCAGCCGGACAGTCGCCTGCCATCCATCAATGACACCGTCAACCACACACAGTCCAGTCAGAAGATGAATGACCAGGCTGTCAGCAGCGATTCAGCAGATGTTATGCAGACACACACAGAGAATTTCTACCACACAGAGAAAACGCAGCAGAGATACTCACACTCAGATGGAAGTGAAAACCAGCAGCCTGCTCTGTCAGGGAAGCGTAGGACTCTTCATTTGAGTCTCAATCAAAACCAGCAACAGGTCCAGACACCATGTGAGCATCCAGCTCCAAACCCATGTGCTTCTGTCAAAACAGCAAAGCCCACACAACTACAAGTCCCATCAGGCTCTGCTTCTCTATTAGAGAAACGCAAAAGTCTCACCCTTTCTTTGACCCCTTTGGGAATCAGTCCTCCCTCCCCATCAAGCAGCAGCAGCCGCCAGCAAGCTGCAGCCAAAACTGTCCACAACTGTGAGACAGCAGAAAGGCCTGAGACACAGAGAGACACTGGCTCCTGCAGGCAGACAGGGGCAGACACTCGCAGGGAGCAGCAGAACCCCTCCCACAGCAAGTGCAGCAGGGCCCAGGTGAAGGAGCAGGGCCCGCTGTCGCCATTCAGCTTCACCCTCAACAAGCTGCTGGACTGGGGGGAGAGGCTGCTCCTGGGAGGGGTCTTTGTCCACCCTGTAAGGATGGGACAGCCTGCACTGCCGTACAGGTGCTGAGAGCACTGGTGGGTGCAGGTGGGGGGGAGCAGCTGATGCTTAAATCTGTGCATGTTAGTCAGAGGGAACCAAACACAGAGGAGGGATGAAGGGACGTTTATCTCTGTATTTATTTCTTTATTTATTAATTTATTGCAGAGCTGAATATTAGAGCCACACTCCACACAACGCGCCGTGTTTATTACGTGTTAACACTGCTCAGCTTGTCTGGTCGTTTGTAAGATGCCATTTTTAAAAGACTTGAAAGGACTTTTGGCACAGTGGCTTGAAATGCATTTGCTGATAATTAAAATGAATATTTCAAACTGTGTCTTATTGCTTTTGTTCTCAGCGTGAGGCTTCCCAACACCTGTCTCTGGTTTTTACAGGTTCAGATGTATCTCATCACTATCTCATATGACTCATGACTGTCTCTGAACCTACAGCTTCTCATTGGCTGAACACATGTTAACTAGGTAATCAGCAGTAGGTAGGGCAGGGATAATTGGAAAACAAGCGGGACAGTGGCCCTCAAGGACCAGAATTGGCCACACCTGACCTAAACACCAGTTGGCAGTGGGGTTTCTATATTATTGTATTAATAATCGGTGACTGAAACTAAACCGATCATGTTGGAGCTGGAGCTAACAGATAATGAGCAGCAGTTACTTTTACTAAATGCAATGCAATGCAGAAAAGAGAAATCGTCAGAGAACATGGACTGTATGACCACTGCAGTGCTGTCAAAGGGACCAATCACAATTGTTGCATTTCTGGGCAGGTGCACCTCAGGTTACAGCATAGGGTTCATGGCCTTAACTACAGAGAAGCTTCGACTCAGAAGCAGAAAATCAAGCTTAAGGTACAAGCAAGTACCACAGCACGGGTTATTTGAATGTGCTCGCTGCAGTGCTGTATAAGACAAGAACAAGTCAAACTATTTAGAAGTTTTCAACATTGTATCCATCAGCAAACTACTAAGTGCAAATGTTTTGTAACTGTGAATGTAAAACACACAATCATATTGAAAACTAGCTTAAATTATCTCTACACTGGGAGATGCATCTTTTTTAAAAAGTGGGGGGGGGGGGGGGGGGGGGGGGGGGGGGGGGGGGGGGGGGGG
>JAUMHL010000029.1:1117542-1163143 GCA_032362345.1 Sandelia bainsii | reverse complement strand
CCCCCCCCCCCCCCCCCCCCCCCCCCCCAGAGAATCTGTGTGTACGCCCCTGTTAACAGACAATGATGTGAGTTGCACTCGAAACAAAAAATGTGGATGTGAAAACACAGCTTCATGCATTCTGCGTGTGTCCTCGTTTTTTTAAATGAGTCACAACACGACACCACCTTCTGTCACAGTATCACAGCAGAACATTTAATGGTGTCGTTTTGGTAACGAACAAATAAGAGCTGAGTGTGTTTCTAACGAGCTACGAACACGTTTGATTCACAGCTCAGGTATGTGCTGCCGCAGGGCGCACATTTCCAAAGCTGAAGGCGCGCTGCCGCACACAGGCTGGAGAGAACACGAAAGAACGAAGCCATTCACGCTGGTTAGGAAGAAGTTGTGTTCTTATTAAGAGAGTTCCACGTATGTTCTAGTTCCAGCTAAATAAAAAAACACCAGTAAATCAACGAGATAACAACCATACTGGTCGATATTTGAGTGGAATAGTCCGCACCTCGTGCTGCGTTTGCACCGTGCGCGAGCCAGTAGGTGAAGCGGTGTCACGGATGCTCTAATGACCAAATAAGGAAACTGACGCGTGAACGTGGAATTAGTTCTGGTCCATTTTCAGCTTTATGAAGAAAACAGCTCGAGTGTGAGTGAGTTAGTGAGTGAGTGAGTGTGTGTCCATTCCTGTCGGGTGTAGTACGTGTTGGCGTGTACTAGCGACACGCCGGCTGCTGCGCGTGTGTGTATGTGAGAGAGCTACTTTACTTTAGTTTCTTGAGGAAAGAGAAAAGAGGAAGCAGTTCCGCCCTCAGTAGCAGCCTGGAGGCCGAGGAGAAAAGAGGCCAAAGCAGCGACCCTCACACGACCCGCTTCAGCCGAACTGCCGAACTGAAGCAGCACGGACGCGGTGTGGACTTGTTGTGGCGGATGGACAGTGTCTCTTCGGCGGGGTTCGGCCGTGTTTGTGCTCGCTGTAGAAAATGAGCTTTATGTGAAGAAGTTTTGAAGTTTCGTCTCACTGGCGGCTCCCCTCCGCGGGGTGTTTTTTTGTCTCCTGGTGTCGCTCGACTTCGGCTGCTGGTGAAGTTTGTCTCTTTGAATCCAGGTTCGAACCCCAATATGAGTGGAGAAGAGGAAAGATACAAACTGGTGGTGGTGGGGGGAGGAGGGGTGGGAAAGAGCGCCCTAACCATCCAGTTCATCCAGGTACGTTACACTGGTAACGCTAAAAACACTGTACTCCAAGTAGACGTACCACTACATGTTCCTTCCACAAGTTAAAGTATATGCTCTAAAATTGATTTAAGTACAAAAGTGCGAGTACTCCTCAAAGAGAGTGGTTATTCTGGGCTGAGTTACTGATAAAGTATCTTATCTACTGGTGATAACGGGAATGTCTGAGTCAAGTCCAGATTTGTTCCTCAGAAATCAGGTTTCTGCAGAAATCAAACATGTTCAGATTAATTCAAGGAGAGAACAACTTAAAAAGCCTGATTTCTGATTCTTTACTGTGACAACGTTCGTTTTATTTCTTCTCTTCACAAACTGAGTCTTCAGTTAGCAATAAAAAAATGTAGGAGCCACACACCAGAGAAATTAAACTTATTTTAAACGGGGTAAATACATATTATCAACTCATTTCACTCCATTATTTATGCTATAAACCACTTCATGTACATTTCGTTACGTTATTAGTTCATTTCTATTGTGTATTAAGAGCCTGCATTTGAAAAGTAACTAGTAAGTAAAACAGTCAAATCAATGTAGTGGAGTAAAAGTAATAAAATGGAAATAATTGCATCAAGTACACACAACAAAACCATACTAAAGTACAGTAGTTGAGTAGCTGTACACAGTTACTTGCTACCTGTGTCACAGTTTTCCTGCTTTTCCCTGAATCAAAGCCCTTACTGCAAATTAGAACAGGAATATTTTTCACAACCTGGCAACCCAAGTAGCTCTGACTAATGGTATTTTGAAGTGCTTCACAAAGGCATTTGTCAGAACCTTTCAGAAATGGTGAAGCAGACGTACTGTATGGAGGCCTTACCTTCATTACAGTGTTATCTGTTTAAATGAAATCAATAAAATCATAGTGCTTTTATTTTGTTACAGTTCTGTTGCCTTGCTGTAGCTGCACAGTAACACTTTGAACAAGAGTGAGCAGGCAGACACTGTGATGGACTGTACCTCTGAACAGCAGCAGTTAAAATGTTTTTTACCCAGTCTGTTTGTCTAGCTAAAAAAACACTGGTCAGTTAAAGGACTATTTTACACTATTTTATGTTTTAGTCTGCTTAGAAATCTCATACACTGTATGCTACTGCTGACCACATTTCTTCATGTGTTCTTTCTTGTTACTTCAGGAAACCACTGCAAGGTAACATTTGTGGCACATGCCAGTTAACATAAGTTCCAAAGGTAGTGATTTGTTCTAACAAAACCAACTTCTAAAGCTTGACTTCTGTAATGGAAACTACAGCTGAGGCCACAGCCCTGTTACAGGCAGTGCTTCAAGACATCTTGATCATTACATAACCAAAAGTAACTGTACCACTCTGCATAAAATGTGCAAAGTCACTGGTAACTAGCTGTCACATGTCGTGCAGTAGAAAATGCAGTATTTGCCTGTGACGTGCAGTTAATTAGAAGTATAAATAAGAAAAGTGCAAAATATTCATAGCTGTACATGAATTAAATGTTTGAGTGATACATGTGCTACTCTACTGCAGACTTTAATGGAGTCAAACACTATGTTTAAGAGACAGGACTTGTTTCTAACACTAAGTGTGTGTTCTGCAGTCCTACTTCGTGTCAGACTACGACCCCACCATTGAAGACTCCTACACCAAGACCTGCACCGTGGATGGGAAGGAGACCCGGCTGGACAGTAAGGCATCGATTCGTGCTCGCCACTGTTTGTCAGAGTGAATAGCAGGGCGTGTGAGAGGCTTTGTTTGAAAGCAGAGGGTGTGTTGCGCTGTGATGAGGTATGACACAGGCAGCCTGTTTGCTCTCTGGATGGTTCATTCCCTTGTTAGGACTTGTACTTGGCCAGCGTAGCTGCGGTGCGTTGGGTCACGCTGCTGTTTCACCACCGCACGGTAATATGTGAATCATCAGATATGTGCAGATGAACTGTGTAAAGCTGCTGTTTGTACAGCTAAGTCTGGCTGCTCAGGTTTGTTTATAGCATTGCAGCGTTGCCTCCAGTCATAGAATCTTCTCTGACGTCTCTTAACGCTGCTCCTCACATACATTCCTGTTCACCAGATGATCTGCACAAGCTTTTCTCTGGCGAACAGAAGACACTGAAACACCACTTAGATCTGATTTGATTCTTGTGTATTGAAAGCACTTGTTCTATTGACTGCTGTGTACACAGATGTAGCTGTGTGTGCCGTGGGTGTGCCCGCTGTATCATGAGGCACACATGTTGTGTCTAGTCACTGGCTCCGTCAGGAACTTTTTGTGCCTCACATGTAGCACTACAGTTGAGTCACGCAGCTGATTAGCACTGTTTTAATGCTATTTCCACACCCACCCAAGACTCTGTTTACTAATTTAATGATGCTATTCACTATGTTGGCTAATTATTTTTCAATAATTCACATATAATTACATGATTTCAACTCATTCTAGTTTATTAGGTACATGTAGCTAAAACCAAATCCCCCAGCCCTGTAACACCTGCATGAAGGTGATCATGTGTCAAACAGTTGTAGAGACGTGTTGATGCAACTAGACGATCGTTTTGGAGAGTTAGTGATTAAAATGTGTTCATCATCCTCTTCTGTACCATGGATACTTAGTCCTGTTTGGATTGCTATGTTGGCTTTTAATCATGGTCACCGTTAGGAAACTTCTGTCTAGAAGCAGGTCCACGCCTCAGCACAGCCTTTACTAACTGTGAACTAACAGTTAGTTACCAACACTAACTGTATGAACATACCTGTTTCTAATGCCAACACACACCAATCAGCCACAACATTAAAACCACCTGCCTAACCCTGTGTAGGTCCCCAAAATCAGCCAAGCCAAAACAGCTCTGACCTGTCGAGTTTCAGACTCCACAAAAACATTTCCTCATGTTGTCTCGCACCAAGACATCAGCAGCTTGTCCTGTGAGTTGTGAGGTGGGGCCTCCATGGATTGGACCCCCACAGTGCATCCTGGTGCCATCATCTGTTGCCCAGTGAACGACACACATGCATCAATCAGACCAAGCCACATTGTTCCATTGCTCCATGGTCAAGTCTACTACTACACTGTGAAACTGGGGTTGTAGGTGCTTTTGGTGGTGGACACGTGTCACCATCTGGAAGCTGCCCCGTACACAGCAGTCTGTGAGGCCCGTCGATCACAGCCAGCATTAAAATGATTCAGCAATATGTGCTACAGTAGCTCTTCTGTGTGATTGGACCAGACTTCTCTTGATCCTGTTCAGTGGTTGACCTTCCACAGAACTTCTAGTAGGTACTGACCGCTGCATACCCGGTTCACAGCAAAAGACCTGCATGCTCTGACCCTGTCGTACATTGGCCCTCCCCCCACAAGCCCTTTGTATTTGTTAGGCTTAATCAACAGTAACATCGAGACTCAACTGTTCACTTACTGCTTAACATATGCCCCCCCCGACAAGTGCGACTGTAACGAGATGAGGTGTTTTTCATGTTGTGGCTGATCTGTGTGAACTCAGTTTCCTGTTCCAAACACTTTACCTTCTTTGTTTCTCTTGTTTTAGTGCATCATTCCTGCATCTCCACCTTTGGTTTGGTAAATGTAGCTTAATGCATGAAAGTTAATCTATGTGAGTACATGTTTATCATGAATGTGTGTGTGTGTTTGTGTGTCAGTCTTGGATACAGCAGGTCAGGAGGAGTTTGGGGCAATGAGGGAGCAGTACATGCGCTCAGGAGAAGGCTTCTTAATGGTGTTTGCACTCAACGACCGGGGCAGGTAATGGCAAGCGCGTGTGTGTGGATCTGTGTGCGTGGGATGCTGTCACTCACTGTGGCAGTGTGTCTTCCTGCTAAAGAGGAAGTGTGATTGGAGGTGACAGTGTCAAGCTCTTATTTAGATAGGTACAGGAAGTGACCTAGTGGGTACCTGCACAATCAAATGAATTCCATTGCAACACAGCTAGTTCTATGCACATGTTCTGCGCAGACTCAGCAAATTACTGTAAAGCGCCAAACATTTGCTGCTTTTGAGGACATTAGATTGTCCAGATTTTGTGAAGTTTGTGTCAACACATGTTGTGCAGTTGTGTGGAACTTTTCTTATTGTTGCAGCTGATTCAGGCTCAGACAGTTATGGATTATTTGACCATGTAGAAATGACAGCAGTGTTTCTACTTAGTCTCCACATTTGAGAACTCAGTAATGTTTGGCTCACATGGCTTCACAGGTGGCAGGGAAGAAATCTGATGCTTTTTTTAGCTACTGTAGGCCTAAATTTATACTCACACTCACAGTATTTACTCTAGTCACGTTTGTATTTACTGCATACATGTCAACATAGGCACGCGTGACTAACTGAAGGAAACCTGTTGAATCACCTGCAGGCAGATGCTAATATTGAAACCGCGTTATGACAAATGACTACGTAACATGAAAAGAATGTTGTCTGGAACATCAAAGTGAGAGGAGCAGATTAGACAGAACATACAGCAGTAGATTGTTTGCTGTAAATCAGGATCCACGTGAACCTTTTGCTTGTTGACGCTGTGACCAACAGCTACCACGAGGTCCAGAAGTTCCACACCCAGATCCTGAGAGTGAAGGACCGAGATGACTTCCCCATGGTGCTGGTTGGAAACAAGGCTGACCTGGAGACTCAAAGAGTGGTGAGTAACACACTTGTGCATCTTTATGGTGCCAGTCTGTGATCTTGTATCAGAGTTCATCTCCTCACAGAACAGTCACATACATGTGTAAAGGCTGAGGTGACAGTGGAGGAACATACTGGATGCTGGGACTCATAGTTGTTTGCTTTGTGTGCAGATCTCCAGGGAAGATGCTCAGGCGTTTGCAAGAGAGAACAGGATCCACTATATGGAGGCTTCAGCCAAAAACCGCTACAACGTGGATGAAGCCTTCTTGGAGCTAGTTCGAATTATCAGGTACAGTCCTTATTGGTTGCATTGGACATGGTAAGCTCACTTGGTCACTCGGTAAGGGGAGGTTGTAGAGCACTGCGTCAGCATCTAAAGGTTGCAGGCTGTAGCAGCATGCAGCAGGCAGGTGGAGCTTTAAACAACTTTTTGTCTTTGTTATTTTTTAGCAACCATGAATAGTTTGTTTTGTTTTCCATTTTCTCTCATGGTAGTTTTTTTTGTTTTACTGTAATAACCCAGATTTAGCTAAAAATAAAAAAAGTGTTTGAAACGTATTGTTTAAATTGCTGGTGAGAGATGACACACAATCCAGGACGTTCACTACCAGCACCTCACTGTCAGACGCCTAGACACAGCACAGTGGTTCGTAATACTCGCAGCATTTTACAGCTATGAAAAATGATCACATTGCCATGACGACCATAAGGTAAACAGTAAAATACACATTACAGAGTCATCTAGTAGGAATGAGAGGTTGCGTGTATTTGATTGGCCTGTGCAGATGAATCAGAGGTCTGTGTTTTTCCTGCACAGTTGCTGTCGGTCTGAGCACAGCCTTGATACTAACGGGTGTGGACGGTTCTTCTCCACTCACCTTCTTTAGTAACAACTACTTCTTCTTTAGTAAAATGGTGTTTACTGCCAAATCTGGAAACTACCTGTAACTTGGAGCAGAGCTCAGATATGTTGCCAGGAACTGGGAAGTGGGGGGGGTCAAAAGCACAGCAGTTGAACAATCAATCAAATGCTGCAAACTGGAGAATGATTCCTGTTTGTTCATCCACAGACGCTTTCAGGAGATGGAGAGTCCTCCTCCTCCAAGTCACCATACAAGGAAGCAGAAGAGTGGCGGCTGTCCCTGTGTCCTCCTCTAGGCACTGTTACTATGGACACCAAAGCCTGGCCTCTCTCCAGCCTGCCCAAAAAATGAGTGTGTGTGAATGTGTGTGAGAGTGAGAGAGAAGGATGCATCATTATATTTTCAAGGTTTAATTAGCATTTTGTTAAAGGCAACTTTTAAATGAGTGTAATGTTTTATTTTAATGCGAGGATCCAAAGGGAGGGGTGTCAGCAGTACTGTAGACACAAGACATAATGTAGTAATAATGAAAGTGAAATCATGTGTTGCAGAAATGAGCAAAGTGCTGTTAGAAAGATGCTGCACACAGCTGACTGTGCTAGAAAACAGTCACACAAACAGAATGCTGTGTGTTGAGGTTACAACAGTGGGTATGTGCTTGTGAGCTGTGGTCCTCCCCAACATGAGGCAGAGATGAGACGTGTGCCGCCATGCTCGTCATCCTCCTGCAGGGGGCAGCGGAGCCTCGCAGCAGAACTTTGACCGATTGAACACATCCACAGATTCCCTGATGATCAGAGTGTGTGATGCTGCTGGAGAGGATTTCAGTGTGCAGATGCACAGCACAGTGGTGGACATGAATACTCAGTGAATCACAGGTGGACTGGATTCTGGTACTAATGTTGTCCCCCCCCCCCCTTCTTTTTTTTTCCATCAACATCAGTGTCTAGAAATGTATACTTGATGTTTTCACATAGATGATTTAGTCTCGCAGTAGATAAGAAGTGTAGAAGGTGTGTTGTACTGTAGCACTGGCCTCACACTTCAGTGTGTGTTCTTCATAAAATCAGGAGGACAGGGTGTTTAAGTGGGAATGTTCCTTCACAAAGTCACATCTTCAAGCAGCTTCGTCACTGCCTTTACTGCAAGAAAAGATTCCCCCTCTATTAAGTTCACCTGATAAAATCTCTCAGTACAAATGTGTTTCCTATCTGCCTTGTGTAACACCTGAGGCTGTTTGCTTTCATTTCTTTTTCCTTTTAATAAGAATTCCTATTTATATCAATGTTCATCTGCAAAGTCAACTCACTTTTATACATCATTAAAACATTTATCTGAACGTTTGCTTCTGTTGTGTTTCCTGTGACTTTTCTGACTGACAGGGATTTGTAGGAACTCCCAGTACTCTCAGTACTTCACTGCTGTGTACTGTGCTGTTACACGTAGTACTCCAACACAAGTAAAAGTCCTACATTTAAGCTATTATTAAAGCATCATAAAGTTGATGTAGTATTAAAACTTAAAGTAGTAATGGTGAAAAATGTTCCCTGTGCCTCTTAAACACAACACTGAAGCCACCTGGTTGATGATGATCCCCATGCTGACCACTGTCCACAACATAAAGACCAGCTGTTAATGTTGTGTATTCATGAGAGAGAGTCATTGGTACATGTAAAAGATGCATCACAGTATAAATGTAAATATAAGTCATGGTAACAAAAAGTTCAGATGTTTTTGCTCCACAAATAAATGGAGCAGTTCTGTGATGTCCTGATCATTTCAGCTCTACTCGTGTTTGCTTTTCAGTGGAATGATGGTGGTGTAGTGGTTAGTACTGTCCCCTCACAGCTGGAAGCACCTGGGTTCAAATCCTCAAATCCACAGGTTGGCCGGCTGTCTTTCTGTGTGGAGTTTGCATGTTCTACCCGTGTCTGTGTGGGTTCTCCAGGTACTCCAGCTTCCTCCCACCATCCAAAGACATGCATGTTAGATTAATTGGTGACTGTAAATTGTCCATAGGTGTGAATGTGGGTGTAATAAAATAATTGATACTTTATTGATCGCCTTGGGGAAGTTTGTCATGGACAGGCTGTCCCTGTGAGGCGCCAAGGGTCAGGATATCAGTGTCTTGTCCAAGGACACCTCAACATGTAGCCGGCCAGGACTGGGAATCAAACTGCTCAACCTCAGGTTCTACCCATTGAGCTATCATGAGCTAAGTGTGTGTGTGTTTGTCTGTCTCTGTGTTAGACTGGAGACCTGCCTGACAGCTGGGATTGGCTCCAGCACTCCTGTGGCCCTTATGAATGTATGAAGTTGTTATGAATGAATGTATAACAAGCTTCATTTACTCACTCTTGCTTTGAAAGGTGAGCAGTAACTCAAGCTCTCAAATAAATGTAGTGGAGTAAAAAGTACACAGATATTCCATTAATCCTAAAGGAAAATTCCACAGTTGCAGTGGACATACACTGCATCAGTGACCAGAGTCATACAAGTACTTCACATTTGTACTTGTACATGTACTGAGTTACATTCCATCATGACATAGGGGAAGTGTTTGATGTTAGTCAGTGGACACTACATGTGTGAAGTGTCGCTGCAGTGTGGGACAGGTGGTGTAAATGTGTGTGTGTGAACACACAGCCTGCTGCACTTGGGTCTGCGCAGCTGCAGACTGCTCCGTGTGCACGCTGGGCCAGCTGTACTGCTTGTACACCGCACACTGCAGCGTGCGCGGAGCCTGCGGACACACAGGTTTGCGGAGGTTCCTCCCTCTCGCTGCTATGTTGTCCAACAGGTTTCTCTCGGCAAACAGCGCTCACTCAGTGTTGACGGCTCAACTCAGAAACTCAGCAGAAACTACTTCAAGCGTCTAAAGTGTGATCAGAGTTCCTGAAAAAGACAAAACATCTAGAAGAGCTTTGGCAGCTGAACAAGGAGGAGACAGCAGCAGCGTAGGACAGGTGAGTGTTTGACAGGTGAGTGTTGGAGGCCCATCCTTCTCATGCTACAGGTGTCGCAGTGTTTCCCCCCACCCCCCACACAAACACACTCTTTTCCTTGTCACTCTCCGTGTAGCTGTTGGCTTCGATGGCAGCCCTGTCGGCGGCGTGGATCCCCCTGCTGTCCCTGCTGCAGCTGACCGCCTGCTCCGTCATTCACAGACATGCTCCAGGTACCTACCCTCACCTCACCTCACCTCACAGTCAGTCGTTTCAGACAAAAATTGGATTAAAAAACTTAAAACTAGTTCACACACCCAGATCCACAGAAATGTTGTTGAATTAACTTTTTTTGGTATTTATTTAAACGTCCGTCTTCAGTCGTCAGTCAACTCCTGCACACAGGGCTGTCCTCTGATGTGCCTTTCTAAAAAACCAAAACTTTAACAGTCACTTTACCTCAGCTTTCACTGTACTGTCATATAAAACCAGTAGAACAGAGAATCAGTTTAATTTGTACAGTCTGAGTATTTTTTCTGTGTGTAATCTGAAAGTGAGTGTTTTTGTTTTTGTTGAGGTTTGTTTTTTGGTGTTTTTGTAAAGGGCCTTATGGGAGTTTTGTAAAGGCAGACACAGGGACACCAGTGTTTGTAGGATTCCATCTTACTCACAAACAGGGGGTTTGTGTGTTGAATGGGTTTGGGTGTGGTTTTTGAATGAAGTCTGGTTGAACATACCATAGACACTTTAATTTTGTGCCTGGTTAAGCACAGTGTTCTTTACCTCTATTATTTCTAATATAAATGAATGGAATACGTCAGTTGTATTAAATGAACAGGTTGTTGTGTTGTCCACTGTGATGCTGTGTACTACAGTTTGTCAAACCACAGGCTCTCTCACAGTGGAGCTCAAATGACATAGTTATCAAGCTTCTCGCTCGTCTTTTTTTCTTCTTCTGGAAACAACTTTGCAAACATGTTAGTCCCACAAATGTTGAGATGTTAATCTTCAGAAGGATATAATAACAATCTTTGTTCATTTCTGAGAAGGGTCTGACTCCACTGCTCCACACTAGTTATTACTGCGGATGTCAATGATCTAAAATGACCAGTAACTACAACATCAATTCCAAAAACGTTGGGACGCCCTGTAAAATATACACAATGCAATGATTTGCAAATCTCACAAACCCATATTTTATTCACAATAGAAAACATATCAAATGTGTAAACTGAGGGGAAAAAAAGCACCACGTCTCAAAGCTGGAACAGTTCCATGTTTAGCATCGTTTAACATCACCTCTTCTTTTAACACCAGTCTGTAAACATCTAGTTACTGCATTTCATCAATTCTGCAGTTGTATATTATTATAGGATTTAATTTACAATTGTATTTTTATCATTAGTACTACCATTATCCCTACTACTGATTCATTATGTAACTGCCTGCAACAGCTGAATATTGTCATTTTTAGCAAACATTACTCAAACTGGAAGAAATCGTTTTAGTTTTGATAATTTATTAATCCACATTTGGTGCTCTTGTAAATTTGAACTGAAATCAATTTTTTATAGTGTAATTTTTTATAGTGTGTGTATAGTAAAACCCACATTTTTATATAGTGGCCCTAATGCTCTTCTGTTTATGTGGGACTGAGTCAAGGTTTAAGACTACTTTTGTTGTGTCTCTGGGAGAAAAGTGTCTTAGATCGAGAGAACTGCAGCGTAAAACCAAATATGACAACAATACCACATGAAATAAGTTAAATATTAATAAGATCACACTTGCAGAGATACTGTAACCACACAAATATCAAAAACCATTATGTCTGTACATCTCAAACACGTCTTACAAGATGTCTCTCCTGCTGTTCCTGCACTTCTGTCTATCATGTTGGAATTACATATACATAATAATGAAGTTTTTGGATGACTATATACCAGGCATTAATTGATGTATGCTTTAAAGTTAGTAATCAAAGAACTTGAACCAATCAGTGTTTCAGAAGAGAGCACAAAGCCAAATCAATACCAAAAACAGCTCCACACTTGGTATTTAGAGTTTCTGTACTGTTGCTGAGTGTATCGTCATGTGTCCTGCAGGAGACCCAGTGGTAGTGGACAAGCATTCAGCGACCTCCTTCCTGTCCCGCACTCTGCTCTATAACAGCTGGGACTTTGAGCTGGTGGTGCCTGGCAATCTGGAGAGGGAATGCATGGAGGAGCAGTGCAACTACGAAGAGGCCAGAGAGGTGTTTGAGGACGACGCCAAGACGGTAACGCTGCCGTACTCTCATTTAGATGTAGCATTCTGCAGTACCTAAACAGATCAGTGAGAGTCTTGTTTCAAACCTGACTGTAAGCTGGATAGCCCTATACACCCTATATTGATTGTTGTGTTTCAAATCAACGTTGTGGTGGCTTATAAAGGCAATCATTCTTCAGTTAGTGCGTCATTGTCCAAATAATTCTGGTCCTAACTGTATTTTGACAGTAGAGAGGCAGACAGGAAATATAGGAAGAGAGAGAAAGGCGTGACATGCAACAAGAACCTGCTAGACTCAACCGGGGACTTGGTTACATGGCATGAACACAAACCATTAGGCTACCAGTGCACTCCGACAAGAATTTATTTTGAAGGGAACCAGAGATCGTTAAGAGTCCTTTATTGAATGCCTTGTTATTATAATCAGAGCAGTGCCCTATTAAAGTGGAGAAAAAATGTATTGTATATGAACAGGAACTCCCCAAACTGTCATGTAAACACACATTAAAACCTTTGAGGAAAGGACTCTACATATGTTTGACCATCTTGGCTTAATTACTACTTGGCTACTTAATTAATTTTGTTTTGCTTCCATTTTCAGAAAGCGTTTTGGAAAACCTATCTCGACAGTCACGGTAATGTGTTATCAATATTATTATTGATAGATTGTAGTCTATAGGACATTGTGCTGAAATGGGCTTAGTCAGCAGAATGTAGTCTTTTCAAATTGAACATACACCAATAAACACATTATTAAAATGTACATTCTAATTATTATAGCTTAATTATTGCTAATGTTTTCTTTAATATAACTGTTTGGTAGTGATTAACTAGCTAACTGACTGGTATGACAAATGTTTAAGGAACAGCAGTTTGATGCTAATGATGTTCTTCTGTGAAGTGAGCGTGCCCCGAGTGGATGTGTCCGGGCTGGTGGCAGGGATCGTGGCTGCCGTAGTGTCTGCTATTATTGCCATTGTGGTGGGAATCTACTGCTATAGAGCCAAGAACAAGAGTGGACGGAGGCCAGCCCAGTAAGTTCACTCTGGTGTCAGACACTAGCAGAGTTTTTGCACAGCTAACCACGACTTTGGTCCATCAGGCATTCCATCCAGCACATCAGAACAGGACTGTGAAATGTTAACATAATTTTAATATGACATTGAACAGACTCAGTGAGTTGGACTTTTTATTGTATCCATGCATGAATTTTGCTTTCTGAGAATATGCTTGGAGTGTTCTTCGGTCTTCATGCTGTAGTTTTTGTCCAGGACACTGATTCACCAGTAACTGGACCTTCCAGATCCGGTATTTATTTTACAGTCTTTAAAACACATTCACTGCACTCAGGTGACCTCCAGTGGAAACTCTGTTACTTGCTGAGATGAGGCAGCAGAGGGTGACTAGTTAGCTGTTGCTCAGTGGGTTGAGTGTAGTGGGTCGTTTTGGGATGCTGAAACGCTCTGAGTTGACATTAGCGGATACAGTGGTGGTGGTTGAACAAGTGAGTGGGCCTGGCTCTCTGATGAAATGACCTAATTACATGAGAGTCGGATCAGCTACTTAACCTGAGCAGGTACAATGCAGATCAAGGTGAGAATCGAGGATTCAAAAATGTTTTTAAAGGACAGAGAGTGTTAAGTTTCCAGTACCTACTAGTAGGACTAGATACTGTAAGTGAGGATTATAGCCGGACTATTGGACGGGATGTGGCACTGAAACTGCATGAACATCTGGGGGCAGATTTTAGTCAGTTGGCAGATTGGATTGTCCACAATCTGCAGGGTCTGTGGTTCGATGACCAGCTCCTCCTGGCCACATGTGAAAGTGTCTTTAGACAAGACACTGAACCAATGGAATGACAGCTGTCCTCAACAACTACAGTTACAAGAAAAAGTAAGTAAACAAATTTCAGTTTCCTGGTTTTCTGCTTATATTGGTCATACAATGTTATCTGATCTTTACCAAAGTCACAGGTAGCAACAAACACAATATGTCATGATCTTTCATGTGTTTACTGAACACACCTGTTATACAAAGTGATGATGGAAAAAGTGAAAGTGAAAGAGTTTTTCAATAACTAGGTGAACCACCTGTAGCAGCAGTAACCTCAAGCAAGCACTTCCTGTAGCTGTGGATTAGACCTGTACAACGTCCAGGAGGAACTTTGGACCATTCGTCCTCACGGAACTTCTTCAGCTCGAGATATTCTGAGGACGTCTGGTTTGAAAGGCTCTCTTGAAGTTATCTTATCTTATCTCTTGAAGTCATTCTGTAGTAGATTTCCTTCAGTGTTTAGGGTCATTGTCCTGCTGCATCATCCAACTTCTGTGCAGCTTCAGGTGGTGGACAGACACTCTGATATTACCCTGTAGGATTCCTTGATAAAATTTGAAATGTATTTTACCCTTCATGGTGGCAAGCTGTCCAGGTCCAGAGGCAGCAAAGCAGCCCCAGATCATGATGCTCCTCACACCGTAGTTCACTGTTGAGATGATGTTTTCATGTTGACATGAGATGCTATTTTCGTGCCAAATGTAGTGCTGTGTTCTCTCCCAAAAAGACATGGCAGCACATTTAAGGTTCGTCAAAGAGCACCTTGACACTCCACAGTGCAACTGAGAAAATGTTTTGTGAAGATCAGATCTCATTTTATGACCAACTTATGCAGCAAACCAGGAAACTGAAAATAGTTCACTCACTTTGTATTTCCCCAAGAGATTAATAAAGTATTTAAAAAGACAACACAGTGATCATTTCATATCACAATAAAACCATTTTCTAAACAGACTCACTGCCAGGTACACAGGTACTTTTGCTGGTCACATGACCATCACCTTGCATTCTGTAGTCCTTTGAGGCTCACTAATCCTGATGTCTGAACCCTGACTTTTCCTCTAGCACCACCATCTGGTGAGGGTTGCCACTTGCACACACATTGACTATTCATTTACTGAGCCCATTCATGATTGCTTTAGACCTGGTTTGATTTCTTTATGTTAATGCTGGTCCAGAGCTCCAGTGAGGATGGCTGTGGATGGGGGTCCACCCCCAGAGACAGTGCCCTTGGCTGGGGTCGTCGCCCCAGGTCTACCCAGCTACAACGAGGCTCTGAACCACAGTGGGCAGCACGATGCCCCACCACCACCATATTCAGGGTAAGTGGGTTCTTCAGTATGCACTTACTCCTTACACAGATCCAAACTAGTGTTTAAAGGTGATCCAAGATCAAACACCTACAAGAAGAAAGATACACATGAGTACAGATGCAGAAAAAACACAAGTTAAAATGCATGTTCAATTTCTGACTAAGACGCACCTTTCACAACAGGTTCAAAGTGTGTCTTTGTCCCAGGTTTCAGTTACAATCCTGTTTCCAAAACAGTTGGGTGCTAAAATCATTTTTTAAAACTTATATTTGATTGAAAATAGTACAAATACAGCATATGAAATGTTGAAATTGAGAAAATTGAATTGATTTTGAAAAAAAAAGAAGCTAATTTTGAATTTGATGCCAGCAACATGTTTTCACCTTGTGGAACATCTCACAGCTACAGTAACCAAGTTAACGGGCAACAGGTCAGGTTCATGACTGCCTATAAAAAGAGCATCTTAGAGAGTCTTTCAGAAGGAGGCATGGGGAGAGGTTCACTAATTTTAAGACGTGGGAAAATAATTCAACAGCTATTCACTGTTCACCTCATCATCTATGGATATTATTATACTGTATGTTGTTAGAATATTCAGAGAATCCAGAGAAATCTCTGTAGGCAAGGGGCAAGGTTGAAAGTCAATACTGAACAGTCGTGATCTTCAGGCCCTCAGGCAGCACTGCATTAAAAACAGACATGAATCTGGAGTGGGAATCACTGCATGGGCTCAGGAACACCTCTGAAAACCACTGTCAGTGAACACAGTTCATCACTACATCCACAAAGACAAGTTCAAACTCTGCCATGCAAAGAACATAACATATATCACAACATATATAACACTGCTGCCTTCTCTGGACTGAGGTGAAGTGGAAACTGTCCGGGGGCCTGACGAGTCAAACCTTGAAATTCTTTGGGGAAATCAGCAGGGTTGTAGAAAGAGGCACCAGGATAGCATCTTACTTCATTCCTCCACCATCATCTCCACATGTTACATCATCAAACATTACCTGTCCACCAGGACACCAACACCATAAGGTGGTATTACACCAGTAAAATAATGTGCAGTTGTATAGAAAATCATAGTTGTAAAACTTTCTGAATTGCACTTATTTTGCATCGCTCATCTCTTTTTATTTTCCTGTATCCTGTCTACTGTGGATCTTGAGATCCTTTGCCTGATTGATTTCTGTTGTGTGATTAGAGTCCAGTCAGAGACGTCAGAGCTCGGAGGACTTCACTGCCTTCTTCTACATCTAGCAAACACAACAGCAGCCAATCTCACACTCTCTTTCTAGCAATGAAAACACACACACGCAGACGCACACACACTGCTGCTGGACCTTCACGCGCAGTGCTAACTGAGATTCTTCCTGTCTTTGACCACAGGGGTGCGCCAGCGATGCCGCCAGAGCCGTCAGCGCCGCCAGTGTCCGCTGCTCCAGCAGACAGCCAGTGACACAGCTCCCGCGGTTCACGGTCACTGGTGGTTTGAGTGAACTTTTAAATACTGTGTTGTGTGTGTTTTGTGTGTGTTGTGGGGGATGTTGCGGCGCGCTCTTGGATTGCGCACCGCTGATTCGACAGTACGATGTGCACGTTGTGTGACACGACTTTGTCCACTACAGGTGTGATGTTTTAAAGTGAGTGCAGCCGATGGTGGGGTGCACCCAGCTGTGCTGTGTAGTGTTTTAAATACATTCATGGAAAATCCAGGCTCTTTACCCAAACATGTTTTATACAATAAATGTTATAAGAATTACGCACGCGTGTGGTCATTGTATTTGTCTGTTGTGAGTGGTCAGGTTAGATGAGCGTGTCTGCACATAACTCTGTGCTTGCTGCAACTTTTTCTGTTTGTCGTGAATCGCAGCAGTTTAACACAGCTGAGGATGGGCTCAGACTGTGCCTCTGCTCTCTTCCACACTGCTCCACCGTGCACGACAAACTGTGCGTGCGTGCGTGTGTGTGTCTGTGAGCGAGGGTGGGAAGGAGAGGATGAACGCCAGCCCAGTCATTCCTCTTAAAAATGGCGTCTTGTGAACAAAATGAGCGAAATAGCGGCGCTGTGGAGGCAGCGGGCGGCGGCAGCGGAGCAGCTGTCGGCGCTGGATCAGCGTGATCGTCGCTTCTCTCATTAAAGCTGCCGAAGAACGCGGAGCATCTGTTCCACGGCCCATCAGCTTAACACAGGAGACAATAGACAGTGAAATATATGGGGAGAGGAGAGGAGGGAGGAGGTGCTCTTGGCTGCTGTGACCCCCCTCCCCTCCCGCCTCCTCCTTCTCCTCTTCTCGCTCCTTCTCCTCCTCCCTCCATTCCTCCTAGTCTACAGGCTCGTCAAGCGGAGAAATAAACAGGAGCGAGCGCAGAGAAGAGAAGACATTCCTCCCTCCCCTCCCCCTCGCTATCTGTCCATCTTCATCCAGCCCTTTCTTTCATGGAGAGGAATTATTCCGCTGCAGGCTTCGGAGATCTAGGGGCTGGGACGGGATGGAGTTACGACAGATCGGCCAAAGCAAGGTAAGCGTCGGTGGCCAAAGCATGGGTGCTCGCACGCTCCCGGGGGTGCACCAGCGTGCTCGACCGGGCTCCAACAATGCAGCGGCGCAGGCAGCGCCGTGCCGCTGCATTGAGCCAGGCTGTACGGTGGTGCTGCTCCGCGGCCACCAGTCTCAGGTACAGGCAGCCGTTTTGTCATGGGGAAGGGAAGGAGGGAGGGAGGAAAGAGGAGGAGGAGGGTGGAGGAGGAGAGGGGGGACTGTCTCTAAAATGCATGGAATGCGATGGAAGGTTAATAGTGATACGGAGACACAGGAGAGGGGAGAAACGAAAGGGGGAGGGGTTCGCTGGGAGTGTGTTATTTCACAAATGAAAGATTTTCATGTGCAGCTCTGCATTGTTCTCCGCTGCAGCTTTGTCTTGATTTGGACTTGACAAACAGCAGTGACAGGGACGCTGCCAGGGTGGGTGGCAGGCTTGATTGGTACAGTACTAATTGGCCGGAGCCTGCAAATCAAAGCAGCCACACCACCCCAGACACAGACACACACACATCATCCTCCGCCCTCAAGCCACCCCTGCATTCCATAAAACAATCAACAACTCATGAATGAACGTGATAGATCCAGGCTAATGTGTTTTCTGATATTACTCATGTATGTAATGTCAAAGTGTTGATTCAAAGATGGTGATGTGGCTGTGGACGGTGACGCTGCTCTCAATGAACTCTCAACACGCTTATTAGTAAACAGTACTTTACAATAACGTCACGTGACCGAGCGCCGTTCCTGGCCGCTCGCGCTTTAAACGGAAGCTAATTAACAGCGAGGCTGATGGAGTTAACATTAGGCTACGTTCGAGCTACGCTCACTGACAACAAACGTTAGCCAACAAGCTAGTGCTCCACTGAGACAGCGGACGCTATCCTCAACGCTGGCGCACGATAAATGTCTCTTTCTCTCCACAAACCGCTTTTTTATTTCTCCCCCCACCAGCGTCGTACGCGTCCGTGTTGTTGTGTGTTGGAATGAAGCGCGGCCTCGAGCCATGCTAATGTCAGCTAGCTCCCGTTAGCTTTGCTCCACGTTAGCGGTCTCCTTGACAACCACCATCAGTCTTCCTTCAGACTCCGTGGGCTCCATCTCTGGAAGCTCAGTGGGCTTCTTTCTGAGCAACTTGGCCACGAATACGGAGGTAGTGATTTGTTCAAACGTGAAAATGAAAACAGAAGTGGGCTAAATCAAGTAAAAAAAGGATGAATGTATATTCAAAACGAAATTAGACACACAAATGTCTACCGAGTTATGTTCATGGTGCTTTCACGTACAGCAGTTTTATTGTCTAGATGTAATATGTAGTGAATGTGTATATCTGTGGTCTGTCTCACCGAGCCTGCTGCAATAAACCTCTACAATGGCTGTAAGTTGTGCTCTAGGTATTCTGGAACCTAAATCAGTCTGCAGTTTAATCCTCTGCAACACTTAGTTAGTTACCATATAATTTATTATTTGCTTAATGTTGACCATTAAATGACTTGTTAATATATACAGTATGCGTGTGTGGTTTAGAAAGGAATTGATAGGCAAGTTGAATTTGTCACAAAATGTCTTTGTTTAGCAGTTGTGCAACAACCTGTATTTAAGGCTGACATCAGCTGAATTAGTCTTTCTTCATTCTGGAAAAGCCTCATAAACCAAGCAGAGAGGGGCTCACAGTACAAGCCCCATTTCCAGAAAAGTTGTGTGGTGTTTTTTTTTTAATGCAGCTAAAACCAAAATTAGTTAATTTGCTTGAACCTTTATTTATCTGACAAAAGTCCAAATAAAACATTTTCAGTGTTTTAACTGATCATCTTTATTGGATTTTGTAAATATGAGCAAATTTATAGTTTGATGTCTCTAACACATTCAGAAGAAAAAAAAGACAGAGGCATGTTTACAACTGTGTTACATCACCTTTACTTTTTTTTTTTCCCCCCACAATTTTTGCCTTTATTCAGTAGCACTAGTAAGGAGCAGACAGAAAACTGGGGAGAGTGTGGAGGGTATGACATACAGCAAAGGTTCCCAGCTGGACTTGGGGATGCTGCAGTTACACTGCAAGCGCTGTAAACATTCAGTTACCAAGGCGCTGCAACATCACCTTTACATGTAATCATTTGGGAACTGGGGATATTAATTGTTGCAGCTTCACAAGTGGAATATTTGTCCAGTCTTTCTGAATAGAAGACTTGAGCTGCTCGACACTCCATGGTCACCGTTGTCTGATTCTCCTCCTAATGATGAGCCATACATTTTCAATAGGAGACAGATCTGGGCTGCAGACAGGTCAGTCAAGCACACGCGCTCTGTGCCTGTAAAGCCATGCTGTTATAGCACATGCAGACTGAGGCCTGACACTGTCCTGCTCATAGATCCACTGACTTCCTGGGAGAAGACGCTGCCTTGATGGCAGCATATGTCTCTCTAAAATCCCAATACACGCCTCCTTATTGATGGTGCATTTACACATGCAGTATGCAAGCCACTCAAGCTGTATGCACTGATGCGTCCCCATGCCATCACTGGTACTGGCCTTGGCACCTTTCGTTGATAGCAGTCTGGATGGTTTTTGTCACCTTTGGCACGATGGACCCAACACCAGTTTTCCTGAAAACAAGCTGAAATGTCAACTTGTCAATAATGACAATAGAATATAGAACATGTTTTCCACTGTCTTTCAGTTCATCTGACATAAGCTCAGCCCCAGATAACCCGACAGTGTTTCTGCACAGAATTGATGTACGGCTTCCTCTTTACATAAGACAGCTTCAGGTTGCGTTTCTGGATGCAGGACTGCAGGAATTTTGCAAAACAACTCCTTAGCCCATGAGGTTATATTCATCATGGTAGCATGACTGTTCCTCATGCAATGGTGCCTGAGGGCTCAGAGCTCACAAACATTTCAATGTTGTTTCTGACCTTTTCCCCTGAGTCCCTGAATCTTTTCACTATATTATGTATTGTAGATACTGAAAGACCGAAATCCTTTGCATTCTAGCATTGACAAATATTCTTTTTGAACTGATTTACTTCTCTTACAAAGCTTGGCAGAGAGTGATGAGCCATGACCCATATTTGCTTGCAAAGTCTGAGCCTTTTGTGAATTCTCCTTTCATATCCAGTTATGATGCCCTCACCTTTTACCAAGTAACCTGCTCATTTTGCAATCATCGAGAATGATGTCAGTTTTTAGTCTAACATCACATCTCTCACCTAACTTTTGTGTTAGTGTGTTGCAGGCATTAAACTCTAAATATGCTCATATGGACTGGTGAAACAACTGAAAAGCTTTTATTTGTACTTTAATCAGATAAGTAAAAGTTCAAGCGAATGAACAAATCAGATTTTAGTTTTTACTACATTTTAGAAAACGTCTGAAAATGGGGTTTGTACTGTCAACATTCTGTTGCTCATGTTCTTCTGCAAGGGGTGTTGTAGGGAAACTGGGTCATTGCAGCAACAAATAAGAGAAATAAGAACAGAGAGAGTGAATATTATACAAACACTAACGTGAAAATTGCAGCCCTCTGCATATTAAGTAGAAATATCTGAATGAACGTGTGCAAGAAGTCATGTGTGACGTGTTGACGTCTCTCTGTCTCAATGCAACAGCTGTGGCATAGATGTGTTAGAGATGCAGATGCTACTTTAACATGAATCTCATCAAATAAAAAAATTATTAATTCATTCCTGAAACTAATGTATCATGAATCTCACTTTTGAACTTCACATAGCAAGTCTGTTTTGTCTGTGAACTGTGGAGCAACTCTCAGTTGCTTTACTGGCCACATCTTATACTTAGATTGTATATTTATATTCTGTATGTATATATTTGTATATTTAATAGATTTTTTAACTTCGAACTATTTTACTTTATATTCTTCTATTCCTGCACAGTCTACAGGGTGACTCAGAAATACATCTCACTGCCGGTTGTACTGGTATAATTGTGTACATGACGAATAAACCGCTTGAATCTTGAATCTCAGCCACCAGCATTTTGGCATGTGCATATACCGTTTTGAAAACAGAGTTCAAATCATTACTTGGATTAATTATTCAGAATTCATCTACAGCTGACAACAATTTGCTACGTGTGCTATCCACTATCTAAACTTTATGACTGGGTTAGACTCACAGCAGCCATGTTACTATAAAAAACACAGTTGATTACAGTTCTAGCTAATGACCTAGCTGTAGTGTATTTCTTTTTATGGACTTGTGTATGAAATACAGCAATTCTAGTCCATTTCTGTTACATATTCTCGAGCTGTGATTTCCATAAAAACAGTGCATTATTCTTGTTTCATTGTGGTATATTGTTTTAGCATATGCAACGATACCAAGAAACACTGCAGAGCCTTCACAGTATTCAGCTTATTGTGTATTCATGTATGAAGTGTTTGGGTTGCATAACTACTGTGCATGTGCTGTGCTGGATGTAAGAGAACTGTGTGAAGAGTTCTGAAAAGGTGAACTTAGCATTGATAAAGATACAGGTAGAGCTACAAGATACTAATGGAGCATGCCAGCCAGTCACTATCAAGACTTATCAGTGGCCACAGTATGAGTTCACATAGCATCTAGTTTTGAAGTTGCAGTTTCTCTGATTCATGTCTATAACCAGAGGAAGAGTCTAATTTGAAGCTTTCAGACACTCGCGTGGCTGCTCTGTGAAGACTGTGTGGTTGTTTTTGGCGTGGTTGTCTCTGCTCTGGCATCATGTCTTAAGCAAGAAAATACGTAGTTGATTAGAAAGGTTGGATTGACTTATCCATATCGACATTCATTTACAAGAGAACAATGATTTCTCATTTGTCTAGAAGAAAATCATTCTGAACACTCGATAAACTGATAACGCCTGTAATAATCATGTTGTGTAGGTGGATTTTTTTGTGTACTAATCAGATCCTTCCTCAATACATTTACAGCATCGCATACCGCACCTTTCATTGTCTGCCTTTTTCTCACCTTTTCTTTCTGAATTTAAAACCTATGACCATTTTGAATGATGTTATCATCTTAAGCATCACGGTGCAAACACACATTTGCGTAATAGAAGTACAGTACTGTTTGCACTCCTGGTCAGATTCCTTGCTCAACATTAAAGCCATTTTTCTCCTTTCACCACACTGTAAACTGTTGATGATGTTGTCCCTCACTCAGATCACGTCCCAACAGAGCGTGCTCGTGCTCACTGCCCAGCCAGTATGCAGTGTCCCCTCATTAAATGCTAAAAGTACTATTAAAAGTGCTTCTTCAAAAGAGTCTTTGTCGCCCTATTTGATTTTTTTATAAATCTTTCTGCCAATCTTCTGCGTATGTCCTCCACTGTTAGAATCAATAATCCTATGGTTCATAGTGAAACAGCTTTACCCAGCAGAGACAGGTGCAGCCATGTATGCCTGGTCACTGAGAAGTGAAGGACCCTGGCTTAGAATGTCCTCTGGTGACCTGGAGTGCACAGAGCTTTACTTGGAGTCTCATACCTGGCCAGCAGTTCAAAAACCTCCTTGTGTCTTGTAGTATCGCCATCATCCGTTTTCTTTTGCAGTGATCAAAACATGTCAGACTCTCAGACTGAGTCTTTGCTGCTGCTGTCACTGTCTGTTCATGAATGTACACATTCACCAGTTGCACCTCATCGTTGGCAATGAACACAGCCTGTAAGTCACATACTGTATATAAGTTATTACTAAATTATAATACTTTTATGTTATAAAACATGTGGAGGGGCTCTTTGCAGTAGTTCTAAATTACACTGAGTACCAGGTGTTGGCTGAGGCATTCATGTTTGCATGCATCAGGTGCTAGTTTACACCCATATTACTCATACAAGTAGTAGCAACTACAGGGTCTATCAGCTGTAGTTCTTGAATACTTACAAAATAAAAAAGAGTAGCTCAAGTAAAATAAAGAGAATATTTTACTGCACATTGTGGATGGACAGTAAGAGTGGAGTGTGGGTGCTCTGAACAGCCAAATAGACTGCTAAACTGTAGGACCATCAGTGTGATCTGTCCAGTGTACAGTAACACAGCAGACTGCTTTTGACTGTGTTTTCCTCAGCCTCGTTTATGGGAGCCCCAGATCGTCTCACCCAGACTCAGAGCTGCTCCACCGGCAAGCCTATGGCACCCCTCACCCCCTCCAGGGCTATGCGACCAACCACCACCCAGGAAGCTCCAGACAAGGAGGGGCCTGGGGGGCTGGACGGGCCCTTGGTAAGGTTTCAATATGGATAATATTTGTAGAAATACAAATCTACATATATTGTATTACTATGTGTGTACAGTATTCTGCAGTCTATAGATGGACAGTAATATCGACTGTTTCTCATCTTAAAGTATTTTTACAGTACATTCACACGAGAGTTGAGATTTGTATTTTCTATTTCTGTTGTGCACGCTTCATGTTTCAACACAGTGCCTGTATTGAACGGTCTGCACCAAGTGATGCTTTCATTTGGAGATGCCAAAGTCAAAAAACTTAAGCAAATTCATACATTGACTTATAGCATTTCTAATTATTTAAATGTTATTATTATTTTACATATTTCTTGTCATGTTTTCTCAGTTGTTCAGGTGCATTGTTCTTGGCACAATAATATGTCCAAGGTTAAGAACAGGTGATGTAAACGCCTGAACTGTGTTCCAGTTTGCAAACACATTTTAACATTACGTTGTATCAAAGATGTGCACCTGCTGTTGCACCTGCATTAACTTTTCTATCTTTAACATTTAAAGTGTCTTATTCAGCTTATTTGCTTTCTGCCTTACTGCTTTGATGCTACTAAAACAATCCACCTGTTAAATTATTAAATTTTTTGTAGATTTCTTTCATTATAGATAAATAACTATAATTATAATTAACTTTCATTACATTTATATGTCAACCTTAAATCACTCATCATCATCAATCATCAATAACATATTTATTTTGATAATACTGATAAACAACTGATTTGTAATGAGATTGAATGAGAATGAATTATTAGGTTCAGTGTTGAATCACATAGTGGTATTTTGCAGAAATCTATGAAAAAGTTGTTATTTTTTCAGAGTCTATAAAATGACACAATGAAGGTAGAACAATAAATGGAAATAAAAGTGTGACATTTTATTTAATTGTTTATATGATGATCTTATTTTTGATTTGTATGAATCAATCATTATGAATTGTTTCTAGGCCTGTCGGGGCTGTTTGATGCCAGCCTTCACCATGCCAGCCCCTCTGGTCCCGATCCCTCTGTCATGAATTTGATTTCAGCTCTGGAGTCCCGGAGTTCACAGCCCCCACCCTCTGCTTCTTCCCTGCTTTCCCAGTTTCGCACTCCCTCTTGGCAGACTGGTGAGTGTCAGCCGCTACACTTAACTGCTACTACAAAAAACAGTTCATTTGTTGTTAGTTCTTGCTACTATTCCAGTACTATTATTTCTAAATATTAAATAATAATTAGATTTGCCAAACAATTGCCATTCATTTCAATTGCAAAAATATCAAAAGTGTAAAGCAATCCCAACTGATATTTTTTTTATTTTGTTGCATTTGAATAGTGACTTGCATTGACCAACTCTGCTCGTGTAATGTTGTGTCCTGTAGCAATGCATACACCGGCCCCACCGGACCTCTTTATTTCAGGGGCACTTCCGGGTTCCAGCTCCTTCCCCTCCTCTTCAGCCCTTTCTGCATACCAGCATCCTGCATCCTTTTCTGGACGATCTTTCACTCCCTCACTATCCCTACAGGACACGCCTACATTCAGTCCAACTTCCAATGGTTTGCTATCCCCCCATGATCCCCTGCTGCACATCAAAACTCCCTCCCAATCCAGCTTGGGCTTTGATCGCTTGCTGTCTTCCCAGGGTACCACCTATCGAAGCTCCCAGGAACCCCCAGCCCCTCCTCAGACCCAAGGCCCTTCCACCTCCTCCACTTGTCACCTGCCACCTCCCCAGTTTAACCTGTTGTCCTCTCAGCTCCACAACCAGTCCTCCCAGCTCTATAATGCCTCCATGTTCTCTTCAGCAACAGCCCTACCACCCTCGGCCCCTCCTCAGCCCCCGCCTCCACCAGAGAGGACGGTTTCCCGACAGGACAGTGTGATCAAGCATTATCAACGCTCATCCCCAGCCCAGTCCACAACCCTCCCCTTACAACAGTATGTCAGTTGTGGTGGGTCATCCAGTTACCAGCAGATAGCAAGCCACCACCGGCATGCTGGAGTTGCCTGCAGTCCCCTGGGGGAGCAGAGCCCATCCTCTGACCCCAAGCCCTCGCAACGGATGGAATCCCAGTCATATCGACCAATCATCCAAACTCCCTATACATCCTCATCCTCCAACTCCTCAGCCCCTTCTGCATCTGGCACTAAGGGAGCCAAGAATTCCAGCTCCAGCAGTGGCTACTCCTCTTCAGGTTCAGCATCATCCTCTTCCCGTACTCCACACACTCCACCATCAGCCTCTTCCACTTCCTCTTTATCCTCTTCTAGCTCCAAGACAAGCACTGCATCTTTGTCTGCTCCCTCTCGTCAACAACCCCCTCCTCAGTCAACACCGGCACCACCTTCTTTACCAGTGGTGTCATCCGCCCTTGTTCAGCCAGCACCCAAACAATGCCTCTCCACCTATGGCTCTCCGTCTGTGGCTAGTTCTAGCACAGGTCTGCCAGAACAGACGCCTTCCCAGCAACATGCCCAGTCCTACTCTCCCAACCAACCTCCATCAACCCACATGGCTCAGTCTTATGGAGGCTTCAGCTCACCTCATGCCCAAGACCTGAGCTCTGGAGCAGTAGGCACTGGAGGAAAGGCCTTCACTGGTATAGGTACAGGTGGCCGTTCTTTCTCTGCAGAGATAGTCTTTGGTGACTCGAGTTTTAGCTCAGCTTCTCTGAGAAGAGCAGGCAGTCCTTCCTTAGGGTATGGGAGTGCTGGAGGATCAACAGGAAGTGGATCCATCCCAGGAGCTGCTGCACTTGTCAGTGGAGTTGGATCTGCAGCATCAGGGAGTGGACCTGCTAGTGCAGGTAATGGAGGCAGCAGTTCTTACCACCTGCCCGAGTCTAGTCCTTCCCCCTCCATAAATTCTACTATCAGTCGTCCTGGATTGCACTCACCTGCAGCTGCTCGCCCTGCACAATCTCCTGGAGGCCCAGGAGCCACCAAATATTTGTCCTCCATCCTCTCGCCATCTTTTATGTCGTCACCACAAGGTTTCCCAGATACAAGGCAAGTGCAGAGCCAATCCTACCACTCAACACCCCCTAAGCCAAAAACAGATGCCAACATGCTAGTAGTTGAGCGATCCCAAGATGAGGAAGAAGATGATGATGATGATTTTCTCATCCACCACTTACTTCATGCCCAGACCTCAACTCCTCATTCTTCCCAGCATCACCCACCTCCTCAGCAACTACCACAACCACTCCCACAGGCTAGAGATGGGGAAAGCAAGGCGGTGGCCTATGACATTAACAAGATCTCAGAAGAGCGCTACCACCTCCAGAGTGTCATTCGTACAAATAACGCCTCCAGCAGTTCAGGTCCTGGAATGACAACTGGTGATGCATCAAGTGGCGTAAACACTCAGCTGGAAATATCACAGAAAAAACAGCAATCCAACTCAGAGTTGACCATAACAAAGTCTACTGCTGGAGGGATAGGAGGAGTCACAGACTCTCATTCCCATTCTCATCAACAACAGCATGACTCTCTGGGCTCTGTTGTCCATTATGGGAGAGGGGACCCCTACACACAGCACCCACACTCTCAACATTCTCATAACACCTCAAATGTGTCCTCACTTTCTCAGCAACACCCTCACCAAATCTCCCAACACTCACAGCACTCTCAGCACAGCCTTCCACATTCCCACTCACACAGCCATCCTCACATGGAGTTAAAGAAGCCTTCAGATGCAAATGACAGTGCATACTTGTGTGACACACCAGATGTGCAGCAAACACGGCAAAACCAGGTCCCTCTCTCCCTGATGGATTCACCTCCAGACCCTCCCCATCAAACTCACATGCTACAATCCGTCCTTTCCCATACCACCCGCACTAAGATGGACCCACAGCAAGCCCCTCCACAGCAGCAGCATACTTTGAGCCAGCAAGCCATGATGGGGTCAGCAGGGGGAGCAGCACCTGTGGGGGTGGAATCTCACCTTCAGAACCAGTCCTCACAATTGCAACTCCAGCTCCAAACCCAGGGTATAGATACCCACTACAGCCTTGGAACCCAGCCAAGAGATCAAACCAGAGCCAGTCATAACCCAGTGTCTCCCCTTGAAATGCTTGACCAATCTCTTTCCCAGACAAACAGAGACGGTGCAGGAGTTCTGGAAAGAAATGGAGTAGGGGTGGCTGTTACAGGAGTGGAGGGAGGTGGTGGAGACAGACACAGACAGCAGCAGCAAAGACTTACACCCCACCACCTTCCTCAACAAACAGCTTCAGATCTCCATGACTTCCTCTCTGAGCCAGATTTGGGCTTGTCCACCCCCTCACACCTACACCACCTCAACCAGCCTCAGGCACATGCCCACCCCCAACAGCAAGCACACGTCCACCATCAACTGTCACACTCTCAATTAGCTCACCCACACTCCCACCGGATGGCAGCAAATATGGGGACTCCCCAGCAACAGCCCCAGCCAAGAGAGCCTGAAACCCAGTTATCACACTCCCAGTTAGATCAGCTCAAACAGCACCAGTTTGACACAGTGAACCCAGCAGGTAAAGTAGGACAGAATCAAGCTCAGCCGCAGCGGTTTGCACCGCTAACATCCATGTGCTTTCCAGACTCTCTCTTACATGATGAAGACCGCTCTTTCTTTCCTGAGATGGAGGATATGTTTTGTTCAGCCGAGTACAAGTCAAGCTGTGCTGGAGACTCTGGGGCAGGACAGGGTACTCAAGAAAGCCTTTCCCAAGGTCATGGGGATGGGCAAGACGGTTTGGAGACTATAAAAACAGGAGGTCCTGGAGAGGGCTATAATATGGTTGGTCATCACAGTGATCGAGGCTATGGACAGTACTGCCACAACCTTGCTGGAACAGGAAATGGCAACCTGCCCTTAGACCTTGACTCTATGAAAACCCATGATCTTCCTTCCACTGTCAATACTGACCAGCTTGGCCTAATACAGTCCCAAACTTCCACAATGGGAATGAGTTCAACAGTTCAAGGGGATGGCTCAGTCAGCAAGATGATGGGAGTGATGGGAGTGGTTGGAAATTCAAACACTACTGGTCTGACCTCACCTATCTTCTGTTCCTCTCGACCCAAGAAATTGCTGAAGACCAGCTCATTTCACTTGCTCAAACAGCGGCGTGAGCCACAACCTCAAACAAAGAAAAACTATGCGCAAGAATATGAATTTGAGGATGATGAGGATAAAGCTGATGTTCCAGCTGATATTCGCCTCAACAGTCGGCGCCTCCCTGACCTGCTCCCTGACTTGGTATCTAGTTGCAGGAAGACTGGTGGAGCATCAGGAGTAAGTGGGCTCAGTCCCTTGATGGGTGACATGGACTTCTGCCACCCATCCGGCTACTCTTCTCTTGGACACCCTCCACAAATCCTCCCCCGTGATGGTCCTAAAAAAAGAGGCAGGAAACCAACTAAACCAAAGCGTGAAGGCCCTCCTCGCCCCCGTGGTAGGCCACGCATACGTCCTCTTCCAGAGCCTCCTTACTGTAGAGGGATGACGGGATCAGTGACTGGAGAAAGTAGGAGGGGTCGTGGGCGAGGGCGAGGGCGAGGCAGGAGGGAGGAAGGGCTTGAGGAAATGCATCGAGATATGAATAAAGCACAAAGTTTCCCATATCATCAGCAGCAGCATCAACAGCAACAGTTCAGCCAACAACAACATCTCCAGCAGCATCACGGACACCAGGCAGACCACCACCAAACACCACAACAACAGCATCTCCTGAGTCAGCAGCAGCAGCACTTGTCCTGCTCTCACAACCAAACGCATCATCAACAGCATCACCATCAACAGCAACAGCAACAATCCCAGCAGCCACAACAAGATCCAGTCAGACCAATCAAGGTAATAAGGGAGAAAAAGGGTATAGGGGTCATATAATCACTTTTAGAAATTTCTAATAGAATAAAAATGGTTGAAGCATGGAGTAGGACTTTAATAAACTTAATTGCTGAGTACTCTTGGCAAGAATCCCAAGAGTACTCAGCAATGTAAATCACCAAATGACAGTTGTTGAGTTTGTATGTATTTTATCTGCTGGTATAACCGGTACTGAAAGAACTTAGTTATTAAATATGAAGATCTGCTGATGTCCAGCCAATACAGTAAATCAGTAAATATATACACCTTTGTGTGTGTGTATATATATGTGTATATATATATATGTAGATAGATAGATAGATATCTTATGCATTCAAGCTACAGTCATTGCTACAAAACAATTTTCACATGTATTATGGTGAAAGTCCTGCTGAATATCTTCTAACTTGTGTGTCTTCTCTCAGATCAAGCTGCCCATTCCCACCATGCCTCCATCTGAATCCCTGTTAAGAACAGACTCACTGTCGAGCACAGAGCCAGTCCTGTCTGATGGATCTGTGGGATCTGCACCATCCCTGGGCCTGAGTCCTGGACCCAGCACTGCAATGGATATCAGCAGGAATGAGCTGAACCAAATACAAGACAAGATAGTGGATCACCAGGAGAAGGCTGGAGAGGTAAAGAACAGCTTCACAAAATCAGATGCAATACTGGTCAGTCCTCTGTGTACAGTTTCAACCAGTCTGCCAGAGTAGGAGTGTTACAGCCTGGTTTCAGGATCTTCTGGTTGAGGCTGTTGCTGTTGTCTCCATCATCACAGCCATCAAGTTAATATCTACTGTACTGACAGTGATAGCTGTCATGTGACTGTTGAATTGTATCTTTGTTGTGAAAAACAAACTTATTTGAAGTATGATTTTTGTAACCATTTCTATACTAAGTATTGGAATCATATTAGCTTTTAAAGGATGGTCAGTATGTTGTATGAATTTAATGCAGTTTTTAATGTGAAAATTTCAGTGGACTGGCACTGTGCTATGTGTGACCCAAGCTGAGAGTTTTCTCATCTCTGCTGTCAAATGATACACAGCAGCTTGAGGAGGAGTGTTTTTTTCACTGGGGAAAGGCAAAATCAGAGATTTCTTGGAAAGAAAATTGTTTGACCGCAACATGTTAAAATATAATGGTTTGAGCAGTGGCTTTTTATTATTTCATCAAAATGGAGACCTTTTGGAAGAGCAGAGGCTTCAACCTGATATTAATGCGAGTTCAGAATAATCACAGCCAATGTTAGTCACAAGACTCTTGTCAATCTCTCCTTGTAATCATATAGTAACACATAGGTTGCTTACATCATACTTTTTGTTGATGTATGTCTCTTGGACAAGGAACTACAGATACAAAGGTCTGCAGAGGAACCTGAACTCTGTATTTCACATTAGGGAGTCAGTGTGTTTGCTGTGAAGTGAAATCGTAGGTTTCTATATCTAGTCAAATACAGTTCAGTCATTAACTATTTGAAGACATCATCTCATTGTGAAGGTTTTGTGTATATGCACATTGGGTTTGACATTAACTAGGGTCTGAATGCAAAATGCTGACTCAGCAGTAAGGATGTTGGATACTGTTCTTTTCATTTGTAGGACTCAGCCCTGTACAAAACTGGGCAGTGTTATTTTAGAACAATGCAACAAGGTGATTGGACGTTTCAAGGACGCTGAAATGTTCTTGATTGACCAAGTCAGACCAACTCCTCCTTTCTAGCATTTAGTTGACTGAAGGTAAAATGCAGTACACATACTGCAGAACATTATCATATCTAGCCAAGTATCACTGACCGTTCACTTGTCATGTAGTTATTTTTAGCTAGTTAAATATGAAAGAGAACAATAAAAATAATGGGACAACACACATATTAATGATGATGTTTTTTTAGATGACATTGCATGCACGGTCTTCGTCTTAAACATAATGTAGCTGGAAGTACGTGTTTTGTGCAGCTGCCACCATGTAATATTCAAGCTTATTATCATGCGTGAACATCTTCAAAAGAATAACCATAAAATTATTGTTCATGAAACAAAAGTTAAAATAAGTTTTATCTAAACTTTGCTCTGTGGATATTTTGAAAGCGGTTTTCTCTGATGTTAACACAGATGGCGTGGAAGAAAGAAATCGATGATCCGCTGAATCCCGAAGCCTGGGCTGCTATGCAGAAACTCTCCAGTTCAGTAAGTTGTTTCAGACCTGCTACAAAAATGAGCAAAGCCAGGAGCTTCATATATTATTCATTCCTCATCTATTCAAACTCAAGCCTCTGGTAGAGAGAGCAGTAGATTCTTTACCTTCTTCACACCTCATGTATCTATAGGCATTCAAGCCAATACCTGATAGCATAAACAGGGAGCATATGTTCCTAGGTATTTGTTCAAAAAAGATGTGAGGGGATGCTGCTGTCTAGTGCGCAACAGAAACACGATATTAAAATTTTCAGTCATGTTTTGTGATCTGAGGTTTGGAGAGAAGGAGGTTATAGTTGACTGACAGCCAGCTCTTTCTGACTGACAAAAGAGAGAGGAAAGCAGTGGCTGTTACCAGGGCAGCTGTTGCCACGGTTACTACATATTTCAGTGCAGGACACTTGCTGCCACCTGCTGTCTGTTCATCTTTATTACCTACAGCCTGGTGTTCCAGCAGCGGAATGCCTTTCTTCTGTTGTGGTCATGTTTTTGTGTTTTCATTGATGTTGATTTCAGAACATTTCCTGTTATTTCAAACCTTTTTATACATTTGCTATGGAGATACTATTGGAGCTACAAAAGATTTCACACAAAGTAGACTTGTCCACTTAACGGAAAGGAATTGTGGTGATGTTCGATGTTAACAAATGGGAAATAGTTTTAACTGAGACATTAATCTTATTAATTAATGATGAAAACAACTGTTGCTTGCAGCCATAACATTTCTATGTCTGATTAATTTTTAATATGCTAGTGGGGTCATATGTCACATATTGTCTGCCAAGATATTGGGACATATTTCTAAAAGGAAATACAAAGGGAACAGCTGGAACTAAATCACACTACAGCCAGAAGTGTTTAAAGGTCCATAAGACAATATTTTAACATGAATCATGGGTCAAACGACTATGTAAAACAAAACGTCAGCTCTGTGAAATGCTTTAGCAATTTTCCACTCTTTGTTTCGATTTTACCGTCATTGTCTTGATTAAGTTTCTCACCAACCTTGAGTACTGGACAGGGGTGGATCTACAGAGAGGCAAAAGAGGGGCAGCTGCACCCACATTGTGAGATTTGTCCTCCAGCTGTCCCCCCTCCCACTCCCAACCAGTCTCACCCCAGTTGTTCAGTTCTTAAAACTGTATTTGGACAATAAAAGGACACCTCTACAAATTGTCTTGCAGCAACAAACACGCACAGCAGTGTTCATTCACAGGGAGTCATTTATTCCCCTGTCCCCGGCTCCCCTGCCAAAACCTCATGCCACCCGTTTGCCGCCCTATGTAAATTTTTGTAGATCCACCACTGATTCTGCACCTGCCATCAGCAATTAAACTCAGGCAAATCCTGGTGTACACAGTGGACATGCAGAGTCAGAGATTAGTGAAAGAACCAGATATTTCTCTCAGTAGTAGTGCGAGACCAAACCAGAGATCTAAAAGAAGGAGGGATATTGGAATTATTCATCAATATTCATTTATTCATACATGCTTTGTGTCTGCTGGATGTGTAAATAGGCAACAGTTTGCCAAAAAGGTGAGGGACAGAAACATCTTAGTCAGCTTTGGTCCAGTTAGCAGTTGAATGGAGCAGTGTACAGAGGAGTTACAACATAAAGCACACATCAGTGATAAGATTCTGTTCTTTTGCAGGCTGATGAGAAGGCTTTTGACTTCAAACCTGGCTTCATGGCCTCTTTTTTGGACTTTCTGAAGACAGGCAAAAAACAATCAGACCTTGAAGCAGGACATGATGCATACGAGCAAGAACCCCTAAACCCCTGCTCATCTCTGAAAGGAGGAATCCGGCCCTTATCCCCGCCTCCTCCTTCCCTGCCACCAACTCCTCCGCAGCAGCCTGCAGGAACATTCAGCGAGGAAGGACAGGGTGATGGGGCGGATCTGGCCCTCAGTGGCTGCCCGAGTCCCTGTAAGCCTCTGGATGAGGAGCTGAAAAGAAACCTGGAGACACTGCCCTCCTTCTCCTCTGACGAGGAGGACTGTGTGAGTAAGAACCAGGACCTGCAGAAAAGCATCTCATCTGCTATTTCTGCTCTCTATGACACCCCACACTCTCTGGCTGCTGCAATGGCTTCTGCCATGGCCAAGGCCCCACCCACTCTGTCGCTACCTACTCCACAGGAGCCGCCGCTCAGCCCCCCACTCCCTGCCATACCCCCCCTTATCCCCAGTATGGAGAATGGAAAAGAAGACGCGCTCACATTCACTGAGCATCACACACAGGACGAGGAAGAAGAAAACTTTGTCTCACCACAGTCAAACAGAGAAAAAACAGAGGAGAGGGAGGCTGTGCAAGGAGGAGATGAGGAGGAGGAGGAGGAGGAGGAAGGAGGGGAGACTGAAGACAATGGAGAAGTAATGAGAGATCCACAGAATCTACAGCAGGGAGCCCTGGAAGATCCGGAGGGAGAGGAAGAAGAGAGAATGTCTGAGATACAGAATTTGGAGGTTCCAAAGGTTGAAGGTAATGTGCAGTATGTCCTTGTTCATCTACCACCTGTCTCTCTTTAAAACAATCAAATTGTTGTGGAGTTTGTTCACCTGCCATAATGTGACAGGTGACTACGGAGCTCCCAATTTCTTCCTCCTCTGTCTCATACTGTTTTAAACCTTCATCAGGCTGCTGTTATGTTTCACATCCCACACATTGCTCGTCAGTACACCTGTTTCTCATGCTGAACACGAGTGGATCTCTTCTCAAGGCTTTGTGGGATAGCAGACAGCTTAATATGTAAGGAGGAGTCGAAAGCTTCTTACTCTGACGTACATTTTAGTCACATGATAGGTGAACCACCTGGGGCTCCACTGATACACGATTATGTATGTCATTATTATTTAAGTTAAAAAAAGTGCAAATACATGTTAGAATATCTCTTTAAGTAACTGCTCCACACTCTGTTCTGATTGGTCATCTTGTGGAAGTCCTCCTGTGGGCCGAACAAGGCCCAGTTAGAACAGCACCGTCCTTCAGTAACAACCTAGCTGAAAATCCTGCTGCATGCTGGGGCAGTTTGTGAAAACAGCGGTCCATGAAGTGCTGAGAACAGATAAAAGCATTGTGTTGCTGCCCTGTAACTGTATCAGTTGTTGTTTTCATTGGTTTGTCTCGGGGAAGAGACAAACCAAAGTCTCTGAAAGTCTTGACTTTGCTTACATGTTGAGTGTTTCATTTCAAATTCAGTGTGCTGGTGCTGTACAGAGGCCAGATACAAAAAATCTTATCATGATTTCATTATTTATGGAATTAACTATATGTAATTATATGTATGCAAACCCCACTACCAACTCCATAAAAAATCTTCTAGATTTGCCACTGTGTAACTGTAGATATGAACAGCAGTACAGGGGAACTGGGAATGAAAAATAAATTTCATTTTACTTCACTGAAAATAACTTTCTCCTTTCCTACCCCTACCCTGTTTTTCAGATTCTCCATCAGAACCTGTGCATGCTCCTGCACTTCCATCCCCATCACCGTCCATCTCCCCTTCACCACCCACCTACTCCTCACCCTCGCCTCTCCCTCCCCCGTGTCTCACCGTGCCCTCCCCACTGCCGATCCAGCAGGATGAGGAAGAGGTGAATGCCACTTATCCTCCCTCAGAGCAGCAGCGGCAGCAGCAGCCCTCCTACCAGCCACCTGCAACTGCAGGCACCTCCCCACCCCCATCCACTTCCCCTCCGGCCGTCCCATCCTCACCCATCTCCAGCCCTCCTCTGGGCCACTCAATCCCCCCTCCATCCACCACACCTCCCCCATCATCCTCTGATCAGGACCAAGAACCTGAAGCTGGGCAGCCTTCCCCCTCTTCACCCTCCTCCTCCTCACCCTCTTCATCATCCTCTCCGCCACCATCACCTCCTACCCCAGAGGAGGCCCCAGCATCCCAGCGTCTTACCTCCCTCCACCTGGCAAAGAAGCAGGCTGATGCTGCCATTGCTGGGGAGAGTGAGGAGGAGGACAGTGAGAGTGGGGGTGAGGGAATCTTCCGCGAACGGGACGAGTTTGTGGTTCGGACTGAGGACATTGGGACTCTTAAGGTGAGTCCCCTCCCACCTCTCCCAGTAAATATGTGAAGTGAATAAATAACTTACTACTAATGAAAGACATTGTGTTTGTGTGTGTATCCAGATGGCCTTGCAGACAGGCCGGGAGCCCCCACCCATCTGGAGGGTGCAGAAAGCCTTGCTTCAGAAATTCAGCCCAGAGATCAAAGATGGTCAAAGGCAGTTCTGTGCAACCAGTAATGTAAGTTTTCCAGCAGACAAATATTATCTCAAGACTCCCACAGGTTCCATACTAAATTAAACTGTGCAGAATACTGCAGGTGCACAGCTCACACTTGGTATGGTACAAATGAAATGTTTTAGGCTTCAGAGATGTCACAGATGTAGATTAAAGATGTCTCATGGCCTAAAGGTTAAGGTGTTTGCATGTGTACAACCATAATGTCCCTGCTCTCATACCACTGCCCCAAATGGCAAAAAAAGAGAAATGGTTGAATGGTTATTTAAGTAAGTTATGCTGCTCTACAGCACCACAGCTTGGTTCTTTGCAACACTGACTAAGACTACTAGACTTGTAACAATTCTACAAATACGTGGCTCAGTTCATACGGATGACCTACAGTCTTTACTGTGTCCTCTAAACGCATCACATTAGAGCTAAAGCTGACAGACGATGTTGCTCGAACATATGCCACGTGCTCACTCATCTCTTAATGTATTTTTTCATCCACAGTAAAATGATACTTTTTACTACATTGCAATCCTTAATGTCTCTTCCCTCAGTATCTGGGCTACTTTGGTGATGCCAAAATGCGCTACCAGCGTCTGTATGTGAAGTTCTTGGAGAACGTCAACAAAAAAGATTATGTCAGAGTGTGCTCCCGGAAGCCGTGGCACAGAGCCGGCCTGACTCTGAGGTAGGTCTTCCAGTTGTCAAACAACTGTCTGGCTTCTTGTGCCGTCAGACACGGAGCATAATTCACTCTGTGTCTTTCTCATTCAACTTACGGACTGACAGGCGCCAGTCGCTGCCCAAACACCTGCCCACCATTCACAACCAAACCCCACCTCGAGTGGAGAGAGATGACAGAGACAAGGAGAGACAGAGAGAAAGAGAGCTGAAAGAACAGAGAGAACGAGAAAAAGAGCAAAGAGAGAGGGAGCACAGGGAGAAAGTAGAAAAGGAAAATAAGGGGAGAGAGAAAGAGGAGAGAGAGCAAAAGGAGAAACAGGAGAGGGAGCAGAGAGAGAGGGCACGAAAAGAAAAAGAGGACAGAGAGAGCGAGCGTAGAGAAAAGGAGAAAGAAATGGAGTGGGAGAAAGAGAGAGAGAATGAAAGAAGGGAGATGGAGCAAAAAGATAGTGAGAAAAGAGAGACAGAGCATAAAGATAGGGAAAGAAGGGAGTATGAGCAAAGAGAGAGGGAGAGAGAGCTGAAAGAGAGGGATAGAAGAAACAGGGAGCAGAGAGAGAAGGAGAAACGGGATAGGGAGAGGAAAGAGAGGGAGAGACAGGAAAGAGAAAGGAAAGAAAGAGAGAGACAAGAGAGAGAACGGAAAGAAAGAGAGAGACAAGAGAGAGAACGGAAAGAAAGAGAGACACAGGAGAGGGAAAGAAAAGAAAGAGAGAGACAGGAGAGAGAAAGGAAAGAGAGGGAGAGACAGGAGCGAGAGCAGAAAGAAAAGGAAAAACAGAAGAGAGAGCAGAAAGAAAAGGAAAAAAAGGAGAGGGAGCAAAGTGAGAGGCAGGAGAGAGAGCAAAAAGAAAGGGAGAAACAAGAGAAGGAGATGGGAGATAAAGAGAGAGAAAAGAGAGAAAGGGAGCGGAGAGAGAAGCAGAGAGAGCAGAAAGACAGAGAACAGAAGGAGAGTGAAAAGGAGAGAGAGAAAAGGGAGAAAGAGGAGCGAGAGAGGAGAGAGGCCTCACTGGCGATTGCGAGACTGAAGGAGGAGAAGAGAGGAGGGGAGAAGAAGATGGAGCGTCAGTCCAGAGCCAAGACGTCAAAGGACAAGGCCGAGCCTCCACCCAAGAAGAGGAAGAAGTGGCTGAAGGAGGTGCCGTCCTCCTCTGAGTCTGACTCCTCCCCACCCAGTGATGATGAAGGTCAGCTCTTCTGTGAGTGTGTGTGTGCACGCGCACGTTAGGTACACATACATTTACTGACAAAATCAGTCCAGGCCCTCAGTGCATCTTCTCCCTGTTTCAGGGCCCTTGTGGGGGACAGTGAACAGCCGAGCCACGAGGGAGATGTTCAGGAGCTATGTGGAGATGCTGGTCAGCACAGCACTCGACCCTGACATGATCCAAGCCCTGGAGGACACTGATGGTGAGCAGTTCAGCATGTTGGGACTTTTTCTAACGTGAAATGAAAACTCAAATCTGCGATTTGTTAATTAGCTTGAACATTTATTTATCTGACAAAAGTGCAAAGAAAGATGTTCAGTGCTAATGTGGCTTTTCTTTTTTTTTTGACAAAAATCTACGAAAAAAAATCTTTCATATCAAAGTGAAAACAGATCTCTACAACGTAAAACACATTTATTAAAATAAAATGATAATAGGTGCTTGATTAAGTATTCACCCACCAAGAAGTCATACAGTTAGTTAAATGGAGGTCACCAGAGTGCAGTGAATGTGTTTTAAGATCTGTATGTTGAAGGTTCAGTGAATCGGTATCCTGGTCCAAAACTACACCATTATTAGAAAAGAAAACTCAGAAAAACAAAAGTCAGGAGATGGATACAAGAATATTTCCAAGTCACTGAACATTGCTTAGAAAACAGTTAAATTCATCATAAAAAAAATGGAAGGAAGGTGGCACATGTGTAAATATCTCTACAGCGAGATGTCCTCAAAAACTGAGCCATCTAATTGCATGATAAGTGAAGTGTGGAGTTCTTTGGCAAATATTCCATCTTTTAATTTTTTTACCATGAATATCATCTGGGCACGAGGAGATAATGAGCAATGTTATCTGGGCAGGTGATTTTCACACTCATGACAGCGCCCTGACTAGATTTGAAATGGCCACATTTGTCCTGCACTTACAGCCTTAACAAGAACTGTGGAGAGAAACATTTTGGAAAGAGACTCAGTGGGTCGTGATGACTCACTGTTTTTAGTATTGAGTGGAGACTCAATACTAAAGCAGCTCTAGGAGACATCAGCAGTGCTGGATGAAGTGTTACGGCCTTAGGGTACGCTAACTGGGTATCCCCAAAATCACCTTATTGTTTTATGGTGGAGCGAGGACTGTGATAGGGCAGTGAGAAAGCAAAATCATTTGAAGGTCTGTCATTATAACAGGCAGTGACAGTGATCAAACTGTGAGATCTGAATGTAAATGAGTGTTGTATTAACTCCTCAGATGAGTTGTATCTCCCACCCATGAGGAAAATTGATAGCCTGCTCAGTGAACAGAAGAAGAGGCTGCTGCGGAGAGTCAGTATGAGTGCTCAGCACCAGGTAAACACACACACCCACCTTCAAATCACTGTTAAAGAAGTGACTGAAGATTCTTTGCAAAAATCCTTTACAAGTGTTGTGTGAGTTTAAACTGAACCTAAGCTGCATCTTATGTTTTTGACTTCATTCTATTTTCCCTCTCTCCAGGAAGCTTTACACATATTCCCCAAAATGACGGCAGACCCTCTGGAATCTGGAGCTGTCAAAGTTCACCTCGGTGGAGAGGGTTACAATCGCAAAACTCTCAACCGGGTCAAGAGGAGTATTCCTAAGCAGCAGGTCAGAATGAGCATGGCTGTAACATCACACCTTCTGCTTGCCTTGACAGAGGTACTAACAGCAGCATTTGACTTAGGGCTCTATTTTCCTGAATAGGATGCAGATGCAAATAAAAATGTCAAAACTCTGGTGAAGGCGCACATGGTGTGTTCAACAAATGCGGTTTTGCTGATGATATGCACCTGCGTATACAAGGTGCAGCCAGATCTAATATCCACAGGTAACAGTTGTTCAAACAGTTGTTGCAGATTAATGCAAAGTATTACCAGTGTGCGTCCTGACAGCAGCCTATGTCCCAAGCCTTATCCTTCACTGTCCAGCAACAGCTCTGAGCCTATACTTATTTATGGTTCAGGTCAGGTCTTGTGTTAATGATCGCAGTCAGGATGATTTAGAGATACAGTACATACAGGTGACAGGATGGTTTTTGTTGAGTTTGCCCATCTGCTGATGAAGTGCAGGTTTCTGCTTTGGAGATTAAAAAAGAAAAGCTTCATGTACAAAATACACAACATTAACACCACCTGGTAGTTTTAACATTGCTGCGTGTGGCACTGCATAGCCACAGACTGGTCAGAGTACTCCAAAGTTTGGATGTACAGTCCCACGAAGCTAAATTGAGCTAAATTCTTTCAAAGTTGTAGACTGTTTAGGACAAATTTCACTTGTTTTGTTCACCTGAAAGTAGTTCCTTGTGAGCTGCGGCGTAGAAAGATCTTGCACCAGACGTGTGTATGTTTGTTACTGTAACTCTGGCTTTTTCCTTCACAAGTTGTAAACGAATTAAACTTGGAAGCAAATTTGTACTTTACAGATTCAATAAACACCAGTTTGTGCAGTACTTTTGCAGTTTGTGGCTTTGGAACACGGAAAACCTGCTCCAACAACCAGCACTGTACAAGTTGTTGTGGGAAGTTGATTCATCACATAGAACAACAGTATCGACTTTCTGCCTCAACCTGAGTCTGAGGCTACACTCCTGTTGATGATGATGGGGTTTTAATCTTTGTCAGTCTCAAGGAGTGCTTTGATGCATAAAACAAGTTTTTAGATTTTACAGAGGTCTGTGTGCTTTGTGAACCGACGTTAAACCATAAAACCTTTTCTGTAATGCACTGTGATGGCATGTTTTTTTCAGTTAGACCAACGATTCCTCTTTACAGTGAATCATTGTTGCATCCTGTTGTTAACCTAGAAACTGTAAACATGGAGGAGAAAGTCGTTGTGATGGAGTACAAACTCTCAGATCGCCATATAAATCTAATCACTATTTCTGTCAAGCTTGTTCCTTTTCACCCCACTACTAATAATTGAGATGTGAAGATATCGTGATGTCAATTCACCCGCTTAAATCCGACTTTTTTGACTGTGGTTAGTAGCATTATGTCTTTTACAGTGTCGACTTCTACATTTGTGATATCACAGTGTGTCTTTGTTTTTTTCGGCTCATTCGCATAAGCTCCGTGCCCCGTTTCGGCACGTCAGGTTGCGTTGACTCGATTCCTGCCATGATCAGTTTGGTGTGGCGCTATTTTCATTATCATTGTGTTGTCTGTCAAAACATGATGGAATGAGTTCTTTCAATATTTTATCGCCATGTATTTTTTAAAATTATTATATCATTATATCACTATTGAAGTTTTATCAACCAGCTCTATGTCATTCTCTGAGGCAACCACAGCACATGGAGACTCCAAAGAGAGATTCCAGCGTTAGGCTGTGTGGCTCATTTGGCCATAGGGTCCAATAAGGAGGCTTGGGAGGGTTATAGCAAATCATTTCTGTTTCAAAACTTCATCATCCTTTAAATGGTGAAACTCATCTTCAACTGCCGGGGTTTTTCTAGAGATCCTTTAGAAATCTTCTGAACTTGGTAGAGTGAGTGTGATGGACTACCCAGCTTCAAATAAGGAACTGCTGTGTCTTTGTTCTCAGCAACATTTGGCTTTACAATAGGGGTGTATCAGTGAAACCAAGACCAAAACTGTGACAGACACATAGACGGTCTTGTGTCGCAGTAGATTTCCAGAAGAAGGAATTGCAACAAAAAAAAAAGGTGTATCAAAAAGAAAGAGTTTGGGTCCCCAGCCAATCCAACCTAACCTTGTTGCTGACATCCTGTTTATCTTGTGGTGGAGTCTCATGCACATTAAAAACAGCTCCCTGACACCCACAAATTCCATACAGTATCCTGGAAATCTGATATTTCTTGCTGTCATTTGCCTTTCCACGTCTGCTTTGCATTAGTCAGCAGCTGCTCCGGTGTGCTGCGTTCAGGGACAGTACAGAGTTTAGGTAGGTCAGAAACAAAACGAAAGAAACAAAACAAAACCTATGTATGAACCAAATTTTGGATTTGGAGAATGATTCCACCCCTACTACACAGCCACATTCTAGATATGTGTGTGTTAACTTGTTACTGAGCTGACACGAGATCGTTGTTGTCATGTGGGACTGGAGGTGATGAACTTTGTTTATATTTGTAGGGAATGGTGAAGAAATGCCATACCTGTGTCGGAACAGTTTTTTTCCACTGCTGAAGTTAATGATCCTGAAGTCTGCTTCGCTGTCTGCAGAGGAAATTTACCACTGTTGTTACTATAGTCCTCTTTGAAAGCCCCCCCCAAACCCTTCCAGAGCTCGACAGATTCAAAAGGCACTGAGACAGT
Organism: Sandelia bainsii; assembly: GCA_032362345.1. Lineage (NCBI taxonomy): Eukaryota > Metazoa > Chordata > Actinopteri > Anabantiformes > Anabantidae > Sandelia > Sandelia bainsii. The sequence continues at coordinate 1,120,821 of JAUMHL010000029.1, read as the reverse complement.
GAGCGACAGCCGAGCAAGAGTCAGTCATAACTATCATCTAACAGAGAGTGTAAAAACATCTCTTAGACAGCATCGGCTGATGTTGATTATAAAGTTTAAAGAAACTTTACAATGTTTTTTGTTGCTCATTATTATTTAGGATAATTTCTCTTGTGTTGCTTTGATTGCCAGTCGTGCTCTTTTCAAACAAGGAGGAAAAAACACCATCACCTTCTCTCTTTCACCCTTTTTCAGGATCTGAAGCTTTCAATTGAAACTTGTCGGATCTACAGTCTGTATCATTCCCTTCACCACTACAAGTATCACACCTTCCTGCACTGCAAGAAGGAGGTAAGGCATTAATGCTCACATGGAATGTAGCTCATGAATGTAGCTCTATATTTAGCATGACTGGACTCCCTCTTAATTAAAAAGTGTTGATAGAGTTGTTGGCATGGGCGGGGCCAAGAGTGGCACAGGCCACGCCTACAACCTAATTGGTGCCACCCCCGCCAGAGTCAGAAGGAGCGAGGTATAATATAATTGTAAATGTTGAGTGTATTCATATTATTTGTAGCAAATGCCGTTATCCCTGCAAGGGATTTCAGTTGCTTCTTCTTATTTGTTTATGACTATTTGAAATTAAAAATTGTAGAATACATATGTTGCGTGTTTGGTATTTCTTACACTGAACAAACACTTTATTATATACTATAAACACATAATTATTCATTTATTTTATTTTTTGAACTTTTTTTCCCTAATTTCTCACCTGCCACACTTGTTTGAGTGTGTGCCCCAGTCTGGTCACCCCATTAAAACATTCTTAGCTCTACCTCTCTGGTTGTTGTTGTGTGCTGGTGCCACTGAAGTTAATAATTGTGTTGGAGGTACCTGGTTTATGATATTTTACTCTCGATTGTGGGATATCAGCAACCAATGCAGTAATCTAATAAATGACTTATCACTGTAAACTGTCCTGACATGTAGTGAGGCCCTGGCCCAACATTAATTAGTTACAATGTGTTGTAGTCAGAGAGAGATGATACAGGGGGAATTTCAGCTTTCATACTTCTAAAGGTTTACTTCCTGATTTAAAATTCTGGCAAATTCTAAACGGTAATGAGAGTAGTGGTGACAACAGCGTTAGCAGTAGTGGTAGTTCAAAAAAAATTAAAATGAATAAAAACCTGCACGTCACTGTTCACACTCTACCTGTGATGATTAAGGCACCACATAATCTCATTTCTGGTCAGGTGTTGTACAGCATACTAGTCACTGAAAGAACCAGCGATTAATGCATTAATTGTAATAACAATATGACTGAGATGTGACTGACCAGGTGCTGTGCTGGGAATACTCCTGAGTCACTTAGATCTTTTCAGGCAAATTATTCCAAAACACTAAAGGCCACAGATAATCCAAAGCACAGTACCTGCAGAATTCAGTGCTCTGGAATGAAACGCACCTAAATAGTTGTTAAAAGCATTTTGATCTCTGGCTAGGGGAACAGGATAGTTTCCCCGTGCAGTCATTTAACAGCTATAGTTAGTCGGTAGCTTTCAGATTAAGATGTTACATGACTTTCTAAAATATGATGTATTGAAGATGCAGACAGGAAACGCAGAGGAGAGAGGTTATGACATGCAGCGACGGTCCCCAGCCTGAATTGAGCCGGGGACGTTGCAGATATGTGGCATTTGCTGCCAGCAATTTGTGACCATTTACTGTACAGACTACATAAATAATCCTAATGCACTGAGACTTTAGGTGGATTTATGCAAAGGAATTTGATGTACGAAATAATACCTGGGGAGGGTTGACACCTAAAATTGACCCCCTTTTAGTCATTTACACACATGAAAATATTGTCCTGCACTTTTAAGCCATGTTGCATCAGTCAGTCTGCTTGTTTAGGTTTTTTAGGCTTGTGTTCGATTCACTGTGTCTAAATGACTCGTTGTTTCCCGACCAGACGGACAGTATCGAGCAGGCAGCGGAGGACCCCGGCCAGGAGGAGGTGGTGCAGCAGTGCATGGCTAACCAGGGCTGGCTAGAGAGCCTCTTTAACTCCTTCACGGAACTGCTAAGCCTCAGTGCCAAAGCCTGAAGGAGGACCACAGCCCCAGCGATCAACGTGACAATATCCACCTACAGTATTAAAAAGATGGAGGCATCCAGACATTGTTAAATAAAAGAATCACGTTCATGAAACCGTGCGGATGCTGGTAGTGCCATGGTTCCAGTGGGAACAGCCACTCTTAGTGTGTTTGAGAGGTTTAACTTTTAAAGTATTCGTTTTATTCTTGAATCCATGTCGAAGTACCTCTTGATTTCAAGAAACGTATAGAAAGATGGAGGATTGTGAACTATGTGAATGTGAAGGGACCATAAGGTCATGTTATCAGCACTACAGAGGAGATTCTTGTCTGTTGAACTGAATATTGACACAGACACACACAGGCTGTCTAAAAGTATGTATTGATAACAATGGTTTGTATAATTTATACAAGGACACTTTTAAAAATGACCATCCTAAGATGGGATCATTTGCTCTTATTATTTTTGAAAAATGTTTTAAAGGGGTTTACATAAAATGGCCCACCTGCAATTTTTTTGCTCCTTGCTTGCTTCTTGCTGAGACAGAGGTGAGTTTCAAAATGACTATGTGATAGTCTCGTGTTTCTACCTGCCTCAGTGAGAAAGCAGCCAAGACGGAGGGGAAATGTATTTAAGCTACGCTGTGTTCTGTTTGCTCTTCAAAAGACACTGAGAGAAGATTTAATGCCTGTAAAGACGAAGAATGAAAAAATAAAGCACGACTTTCTTAAAGGAAGTGTGAGGTGAAATGATCCAAAAACATAAATGTCAGTGTTTAATGTGAGTCATTTTATCTGTTAGTTGTTGAGTGATATTTTCCTTTATTTAACCTTTCTGAGGATATTCTTGCAGAGCTATTCTGTTGTTTTGATGTGTAAATATTGTACAGCTACTTCATTCTCTAGTTCCCAGTTGCGCTTCTGTACATGAAATTCCTGTATTTGACATAATGAAATAAAACTGTTCAAATGACAAATGTGATGATGAATAAACAAGCTTGTATTAAAGTCATATTACTAAAGTATGAGAATGCATAAAGAAGGAGATTTCAGCTGGTACAAAGGCACAGCACCAAAGATTCACAGGTTAGTTCACCTATTGTGGCAATTTCAAATTGGTCCAGACATACACTACTCACAAAAAGTTAGGGATATTTGGCTTTCGGGTGAAATTTATGGAAAACTTAAAAAGTTCACACTA
>JAUMHL010000029.1:1098607-1114423 GCA_032362345.1 Sandelia bainsii | reverse complement strand
AATGTTAATGTCCTGGCAAATAGCTTTGGTTTTCTATTTGATTTGATTACATTAATGTTTAAGTTGAGATTTACAAGCAATATTTCATTGCTACTGTGTAAAGGGAATTGCTGTTAAAAACCATCACCACCATTGTTTAAAGTGTTTGCAGACTAAATATTATTGCAATTTGTCCATATAACAGTACTTTTAAAATACATGGAAAAGAAAAAATACTTTTGAATTCATTATTAAATTTTGCCCTTAACATCTCTGTGGTGGCTGATTTATCATGATTAGTCGCAGAAAAATCATGTAATTAATCGCGATAAAAAAAACAAAAACTCACATACAAGTACAAGTACTTCAAAATTGCACTTAATGACAGTACTTAGTTAATACTTAATTAACCCACCTTTCTAGGGGAAATGAGCTTCTTACAATTCAAAAGTGTAATTAAACCTGATGTTGATTCCAGTCAAAATGGAAAAATTAAACTGATTTTTATGTTCATGTAAAATATGAACAACATTCAGGACTGGTCTCGAACTAGGACATTGTCTCTCATCACACGTGAATCTTCAAGCTCAGCTCAGAGTTCTGCTGTGTACCGTTCACAGCCAAGCAGCCTGTTTCTTAAGAGCCACACGAAATGAAATATAGTATGTTGTGAGCACCTGCTGCACTGTGGATTAGCCACCGTGTGGTTGTTTCCCTAAATGCACCTCTGACCAGGAGGTGCTTTCCACTGAAATATGATGGATCTAAACACAGTGAGACATGATGCACGGGGATAAGAAAATGACAGCATGTGACCAGCAGTACATGGAGAGCTTGGATGTAGTGAGCAGAGCAGCATCAGAGCAGTTTAGATCTGACTGATGCAAAGAACAAAACTTAGCTTCAAACAGAGGGAATTATGTGTTAACTAATTGAGCATGTGAAGCACTGTACAAGCCGTTAAGTACACATATAACCATGTGCCAGACAGACCATGGAGGAGCTCCGCCAGTACACTCAAAAACATGTCTGTGAGCAGATCTGTGCGAGAGCAGCAACAGCTGCTGAAATTTAGAGCCACAGTTTTTTTTGTTCTTTTATTAAATTCACAAGCTGCAGAGCCAGAAAGACGAGAAAGAGAAGGTTTAGAAAGTTTGAAAAAATGTGATTTATAGTTAGGACCTGAATTAAGACAATTATGCAACTGAATGCTACATGAATGTATCTCTTGAATGTTATGTTTTTGCACAGATGGACGACTTTGGCCTCGACCACTTATATTGGCTGCATCTCTTAAAGACCTATATTAACACGATGAATAGTAACAGCAGGTAAAACCTGTTTTGGTGTTCATACGGGCAGATCAGGAGGTCACCAGACATACTGGGATTAAATTTAATTTTATGGCAGTTATGTAAAAATAGATTGTGTTTAAAAAGTTTACATTTTGCTTGAAGGTGGTAACATGAATTTAATCAGTAAACATTCTGGCACATTAGATCTTGGTATCTCATGTGGATGAGGTGGACTGTCCAGGGCGTCTTCTCCCCTTCTGCTGAAGCCATGTAGCTCAGCTCAGCTCGGCTTGGCTACAAGCTACAGCTGAGGAGGAAATCCAGGGCTTAGAGAGTGAAGGAGGGAGTGAAGGTGTAGAGGAAGGAGAGAAATAAGCTTACACACTTTCATTAGAAAGAAGAAGGGGAGGCTATCAGTGGTATTGTGTGTCTACTTCTTGTTAAAACAGCAACAGGTGAGTGCAGGAAGTCAGTCCATGCCGCTATCTCACCACAGGTCTGTTCCAACAGGTTTTCTGTAGAAATTGTGTAGAAGCAGGAGTTTATTTTAGTATGTATTATTATTTTAGCATTTTGTTTTTCAATTTATGATTTTTTTTTATTTTGTAAATCACTAGTAGTGGTATTACATTTACTAAGTCCATGTTTAAAATCATGATTAATTTGGTACTTTTTAAAATGTCGTTTATTTGATTGTTCATACAAGCAGAGAGGGGGAACTAGGAGGCTGAATTACTCCAGATGAAAACGCTGCTGTGTTTGGATGATGACAGTTCTTGTGTTGTGTTGTGTGTCAGGCGTGATGCCAGATGTGGAGAGGATCATCGACAGCATCATCCAGAGAGACCAGGATACCGTCCAGGTCCTGCTGGACAGCTACAACACCCAGGTTACTGATGGTTGCTATGACTACTGCATCACTCTGTAACCAGAAATATTCATTTTTGTAACCATGGAGACAGTCTACAGGATTACTTACAGTAGTGTAGTAGCTTCCTATTAACAAAATAATGATCAATTGTAGGTAAAATGTGAGACATCAACAATCCTGTTTGCACTCAGATCTCTTCTCTCTTCTTTTCTGAGGGAAACATGTTGTCTTCAACTATTTGTAATAACACAAAAGTGATGGACACATCATTGATGCAGGCTACTGTCTGTGTGTCTCCCTCCTGTGTATTTCTTTTTGTCTACGTTTACATTTACATTTAGTCATTTGTCAAATGCTTTTATCCAAAGCAACTGACAGGTGAGGTACAACATCTACAACATCTAAGTCAGATAGAACACATTCAAAACCAGGTTTTTAATTTCATTTAATTTCATTCTTCTCTCTCTCTTCCTCGTCTACCAACGCGAACACACTGGTGCTGGTACCTCCACCACCTTTTTCCGAATGAAGTTATTCCTTCCCTCCCCTACTCCTTCTACTTCTCTATGGTGCTTTCTGTTGTTCATTACATGATTTTTGTAGCAACCAGCTGGGAAAGTGCTTCTCATGAGCAGTCCTCCTCATCCTGCTGCTGCCCTAGAGCTACACTTTGAGGTCATGGACTTCAGAGTCCCTGTACTGAAGTTCAGTTCAACATGCACTGCCTCCCTGCTATCACTCTCTTTACTGCTTGTGTTCCATTTCTGCAAGCAGGGTGCAGTGCACAGAAGATGGTTTCCCATCAGCTTTCTGTTTGTGAAGTAAACATTTTGATTGACATGTACATGTTGCATCATAATGCGTGAAATATGCAAAGGGATTTGTTCAACCCCTGTGCTGTGCTGCTTCTCCACAGTATGCAGATTGCTTCTTTTACAACACTGAGGTGCAGGAGAGAAAAAAGGTCAGTACACTTTGAACCAGACAGTCATCACTCATCCTTCCATTACTCACTTTACATTATAGTCTGCCTCTTTTTCTCTCATTCCATTTACTGCAGCCTTCACCTGTGCCACCTCCTTACCACCTTACCTCTTAGCTCTGAGCAGAACAACGTTTGCTCTGTCTGCAGCTCCACTTCCACTGATACTGATGCTCTGCCTCTGTTCCAGCTCTGATTAGAACCACCTGTCTGAGGATTTATTTTTATGAAAGGCCTCAACAGCTCCAAGATTCCTATCCCTTTCTTTTATATAACCCATCTGCACTCCATATTAATATACAGTAGTGCATACATGTAGTGTAGTTTTCAGTATATTAAACGTATTGCTCTACATATGCAAGCTGCCCTTAAATCATTATATCACTATTATGTAACTAGGTACATGCAACATAAGGACATGGATCTGAACAATAATCAGATCCAATATGAGTCACATTTGAGGCTTTCAGAGGCAGTCAGTGAATATCAGTAGCAATGGGTGGCTGCTATGGTCCTTACAGCTCAAGTCAGAACCATTTGGACACATTTTTTGTGATCAAATGTTTATTAAGAATTTGTACAATACACAAGACACAAAACTGCACTAAGTTTGTGAAACTAAAATAAAGCAAAAATACATCCAAGAAAAAAGTTTGTATTTCTATCCTTATTAGGACTCCATAGACATAATGCATTCCCTTGCCCCTAACCATAACAACTAAATATCTAACCCTAATCTTTAAACCTCATACCTCACACTCATTGACATTGCATTGCCTAGCTCCTTACCCTAACCCTAACCATCAAGACTAAATGTTAGTGTAACTAACATTAGGTACAAGACCATGATCACTAGCTGACACTGCTCTCTTTGGGAAAAACTTCACACCGTGGCCTCATTACAACGAATAACCTTCAGCTAATTGAATATAACTACATTTAGTTTAACTAAATGTACCTAATTGTAACTCTTGTCCAGTGTTTTATCCTGAGCCAAAAAGTCAGGCCTCAACCCTGCAGTGGCAGTTATACCCACCGATCCACAGCCAGGACAAACATCCAGCTACTGTAAATTTGATCTGGTGAAATTATGTTTACTAGAATGTCTCAGCAGTTTGTCTCTAGTCCCTCTTCTCTGGTTCTTCCATCATCCCTCCTTCCCCTTTCTTTCTAAAGCTCGAATCTCTACTCTCTTATATTCATGCATTTCTGTTGCTGTTGATGGACAAACTGACTGCAGCTGCGACGACTGGAGGAGGTAAATAAATCAAGAGGAGATAGAGAAAGAGACAGAGATATGCTGACTGTGTGTTTTGTGTGTATTACAGTAATCTGTGAAAGTGCTTAGAATGCTTAGTCACTCCTGGTGTGTGCATGCATGTGTTTCAAAACCAGTTGCGTAATCATGTCTAGCTCTGTGTTCCAAAGCTGCTTGGCTACTTCATGACTCAGCACGGTAACTCTGTTGACCTTCACCTTGCAGAATTGATGGGCTCCAACAATCAACACAGTCGGGATATTTAGCAGCTTACTGTGGTTGAATTTAAGGAATCGTGAAGTGCTTATAGTGCCAAAGTCCTGCTGCAAGGACTCTGCTCTGAAACTTGTTACTATACAGTACAGGCGGTGGTATTATCTCTGCTAATAAGAATGAGTTACCTCCAGTCAGTTAAGCTCCCTGTATAGAAAATGAAGGGGTGAACACTGCACATCTAAGCTCGAGAGAATGATAAAAACTGCTATTTGACTACACAGGACTGTACAGTAACTGTGTCATTGTAAAAAAGGTGAAAATGTGTCTTTTGCATTAAGTAGTGCTAACTCTTCCTCTTCAGTTCAAGAGGAATAAAGTGAGAGACGATGCTTCTGACTCTGATTCTGACAATGGTTCAGACAACGATGAACCCGATCTTCTTCTTCGACAGGTACGTGGATCTGTGTTAACTTGTATCTAGTTAACTTGTTAGTTAAACCTCTAATGCATGTACAGAATGTGCACTTTTTCTCTTTTTTTTCTTCTACATGGTCCCCTCTCAACCTTTATCATTGTAACTTCTTCGTTTTTTTATTCAGCGTCTTGCCACAGCCCTGATGTGCTTCATCAGGGGTCAACTCCAGCCAGCAGTATTACGTGTTTGCCTGCATACGCTGCGCATCTTGTCCCGCGACCGAAGAGGCCTGGGGCCCATGGTCACTGATTGTGCTCTTTTCACCTTGGCACACCTGGGAGGCATCAGCTCACTGAAGGCATGCCCACAGCAGGAGGTGGGAGCAGCTCAAGATCAGTCAGCGAGAACACACAGTCACATTCACAGAGGAGCAGTGAGTGACTGTGAGGAGGCTGCTGCTGCTGCTACACCATCATCTATTAGCTCTGTGGTGGCAACAGTTGATCACTGCTATGAGCGCAAAGGTGCAGGAGGTCATGTGGTGCTTACCCGTGGGAAGAAAGACCCCCATGATGAGAACAGTGAAGAGGAAGAGAAGGAGGAAGATGGGGAGGTGTGTAAGAAGGAGGCCTTGAAAGTCTTGTGTAATGTCATCTACAACAGCCCTAGAGCACAGGAGAGGGCCAGCGCACTAAGGTGACACTTGGTAGATTTAGCTATTATATGTAAAGCAATAAGAATAAAACGTTCCTTTATTTTGCTCCAGTTCTGGTGTAATACCCTAAAAAAACACATACATTCTAGATTCTGTCATGTTGTCTAATAATATATAAGAAACAAAAACAAGTCTCATGGTTGTATTCCTCCACCAACCAGTCAAGTTGCACTTTACATGCATTAGTCTGTCTACAATCATATTCTTCCAATAAGTCCATCCATGAGTCCAGGTGGACGTTTGTGTCAGATGTAACGAAGTTCCCTCCAGGTGTTTTTGAGGTATTGTGTTGATGAGAACGGGATGGGTACAGTCACAGTCACCTCAGCTTGCTTTTAGGTGTTATCAGGTATCTCCTGAGCAGTCTGACATGGGATGGCATTAGCTAACTGCTAACTGCATTAGGATGAGTGAGGGATTCTGTGCCAAGCAGCTCAGCATTTCTTTAACTATCCTGTTATATTGAAATAATATTAGGGTTTCTATATACAGTAACTCAAAAAGTGATTGACCTTGCTTTCCTTTTCATATTTATATCCTCTGAAGGCTCCTGGAAGGTTTGTGGTGGGATCTGAAGCAGGGGATCTTGAGCAGGGCGCCTAACAGTGGCCAGTTTTACAAGCTGAGACTTCTCTTCTTATTGACAGCTCTGAGGCCTGAGCTCAGGCTGCAACTCCAGCAGGTAAAACATGTAATTATACTGTATTTTATAGTTTTCTCGTGATGACAGGGTCATTAGTTTGTGACAATGAAAAACAAACCAGAATCTTTCAAATCCTGATATTTTACACAACCATCACCGACCTGATGAAAAACATACTTAGAATTGTGAACCTCTGGAATGTTGTGTTTGACTTCACTAATTTTCTAGATTTAGATTTAGGCATTTTCTCAGTGTCATAAATCAGTTGTATATTTCCCCCTGTCAGAAGCGTGGAGTGTCAGTGCTCACTGAAGCCCTGGAACAATGCCTGGCTCTGAAGGTAGGTGAAGGTGATGAGGTGCTTAGCGACAGCACATCTCCACCCATCTCCAAAGAGATGTCCCAGGAGGTCATTGAGATCCTGAAGACACTCTTCAACATCACTCACATGTGCAGTAGACGGGAGCCAGATGAGGTGAAAACGCACAAATCAGCTGCGCAACTTACAAACCCACCAATCTACTCTATCTGAATTTGTCACATCCCATCTACAGTGCTGTTGAATTGTACAGGGATCTTCACCTCTATCACACCACATCCTCAGCTGAATCAAAGACACAAATGAAAAACACACTGTTTATACAGATTTGACAATTTATGTAAGTGAAAATCTTATTGTTATTTCAAGCTATATCAAGCTCTACAGTATGTCCAGTGCCAAGATTCAGTGTCAACAAGGTCCCTAGCTGAGTGTTGACCAGGGCCTTCTGGATTATAATTGCCACACCAGGACACCAAAACTTCTGATGTCCTTGATACACTTGTCTGGTGTCTAAGCTGAAGAGTGAACCTAGCCACACTGTGAAGGGAACACTTTTTGGATGACCCAAAGCTCATGACCAATAGGTGCCCCTGCAAAAGTTAACTGCTGGTACACTGTTCCATGACCAGGAATATGCATTGCTGCTCTTGAATCTGATGTTTGACAGGTACGTGATATTGTTCTTAAACAATGCACGTCGAATCTCAAATGGAACTGCAGGCAGCAGTGAATGGTAGTGGGTGATGTGACCAGTATAGTATGATTTTCCTCTATGCCTTTAAGAACGATCATGAGCTGGGTTCTGAGGGATTTTAAATCATTGTAATTTGAAAAGAACAGGAAGAGAATATCCTGCATAAATGTTATGTAAATGTCAGAATGGATTACGAATCCATAATCAGACCTCCTGTCGCTATCTGATCATAATGTTGTGTACTTAATTCCAGCTAATCAAACAAAACTTTGAGAGAGAGAGCACTATGCCAGAGAAGAGAGCAGTCAGCATATGAGTTAGGAAGCGCTCAAAGCATGTCCATCTCTTTTACTTGATTAGACATGAAGTAACAAGGTGACAGCTTGTCAGTCATTTCTTACATTATTTATGAGCCACCAAAAATGGGTGTGCGCATGTATGAAAATGGCTGAAATTCCTGAATGGTTAATGTCACATTTTTGTCAAACCCTGTGAATTAAAGTTTTGACTTCTCTCAAAAGACTCTGAAAGACTCTGGAGGATGACAGGATTGTCATCTTTGAACAATTACATTGCTTCTCATCTCACCAACTAAAGATCCACCTAACATCCAGCCTTGTTCGTGGAGGGTCTATTAACTGGTCGCTCTATGATGTCTCTTTAGGATAAAACTAACCTCACTGTTTTAGCCCCCAGCTAAGCAGCTCCAAAAACACTGCATCCAACACTTCCCATAATGCAACTTGGTTATGACTTTCAGTAGGTGATAAATGGTTACTGTTATAAATGTGTTTCTGCTACACTCCTGCTGCCTGATCTGATGACATAATCACATTATCGGGCAGTTAAAAGTAGTCTTTTTCAGGAGGAAGCTGCTGTGTACCGCCACCTAGCAGCCGTGCTGCGCCACTGTCTGTTCATGTCATGTGATGGAGAAGACACTAAGGAGGAACTCCAAGGGTCAGACTGCTGTTTTATACCTTTAAACATGACTACACTTATTTGACAAATTATTAAATGGATGGGTAATCCAAGTACTGTGCAAATGTTTCAGGTAGTTCAGGGAGGCGAATGATCGGTCCCAGATTCCTTTTGCACCATGACAACGAACCCAAACACACAGTCACAGTCATAAAAAAGGCTGACAACAAGAACAAGGAGCAAGTTCTCCAAGACAGTTAGAACAAACTAGCTGCTGAGTACCTCAGCTGTGTTCAAAATGCTTACATGCACTCAAGTAACCTGGTTACACAAAGAACCCAGGTTTAAATAATAATAATAATTGATACACTGTTAATTAATTAATTAATTAATTACTTAATAATAAATTAATTAATTCTTTGTGGACAGGCTGCCCCTGCATCAAGGGTTCAGGGTTTAGTGTCACTTTGCCTCCATCACCCCTAATTGAGGAACAAATTTATGTTCAATATAGACCATACTTTTGGAAGCATGGTTTACAGATGCAGGAAAAGTTATGTTTATATTTCAAGTGATCAAAGCAAATTAAAAATACTTGTTGATTTGATTTTACTCTTTTACTTCACTAAGTTTATTTCAGCTGCTCCCTTTCGAGGTCACCACAGCAGATCACTCCACACATTTGAGGAATATCTCTTTACTGCACTAAAAAACTGAATGGAATTCTTTTTGAAATCACCAACATCCTCCCAAACTGTTGCACAGTACTGTTTGTCCATTGGAAATAAGAGGTGGAAGCGTATGTTAGTGAGCTTATAAAATACATACAGGGAGTCAAAGTTGATACCTTAGTATAATTTTTCATATTTTTATAGTGTATATATTAAAAGGTTATGACCTCTTTCTGCAGGCATACAGTAAACATCCTGTCAGCACTCCCACTGACGTGTCTGGATGTCCTGCTGTCTGTCCATGTGGACCAGGCGTCCCACAAGTGGGAGGGGGTCAACATGGACTGTGTCCACACATTGCTGCTGTTTATGGAGAGACGCCTGCACAAAGTGAGTGTATATGTGGTGACATGAATACACTGGTGTGCTTGACAGTATGTAGTTTGTAGCTATTCTTCAAATACTTTCCATGGTTGTGTTAAAATATATGTCAGAGAAGTGGAGTACAAACTCTGTGTAGCTAATGCAGCTGTTATCTGTATTTGTCTTATCTGACTACATACAGCACTGAGGAAATATCACCTTACCTAGACTTGCACTCAAAATCAGTCAACCCCTATTACAAATTAGGTGTTTTGGCAAAATGTAGAAACTTTCAGCTGTTTGCAAGTCAAACAGGACTGTTTCATGCAGCAACAAAGATGATACAAAATAACAGCATATGAAGCATAGACTGAACATGACACGAGAGCCACAAATGTTCCTGTCAGAGAAGATGTCAATGTCCACTGATGTTGATACATGTAATCAATTGGAATCTACAGTCTAGTTTATGCACACTGCTTGTATTTAAAGGGCAACATCACTGAATTTCAATATGCTACATGTGGTACTAGTTTGGGGGAGTACATGTATATGAGTGGTGTTGCACTTCCCTCTGCTTTTCTTATATTAAAATATCTGCCTGCTTCTAGCTGAAAAACTCCCCCAGATGAAATCATCAGGAGGTTTTTCAGTTCTGATGATGTCATCTGGAGGAGCAGGTATCTGGATTGAAAATGACAATGGTTTTTGAAAATCAGTGCAGTCCCCCTCTAATGTGTGCAGGGTCAGAGACTGAAGGAGAAACTAACGCCTGTACTGAATCTGCTGACTGAGAGTTCTTGGGTGCACAGGGAGACACGTCACTACTTACGGCAAAAGGTAATTTTTTTGTTCTTTTCATTTTTTTTCATTTTTTAAGAGTGTGACAAATATTTTGAGAACAAGAATAGTATCAGGAAAGCTTTGCCTCAATCTGCAGCTGTGTGCTGCAGTTCACACGGATTTAATGCTGCTGAACGAGCCAAACACATGATAGTGCTGCAGCTCAAGCAGCTCCAAATCCCAGCCTACACTGCCTGAGAAGTAGTTAATAAAGCAAAATAAGACCAAGAACCTGCATTTGAATCCGTCTTAAAGTGATAGTTGAGATCAGGTCCAGCCAGACAGTGGAATCACACTGTAAGAGAGAGATTCTTTCAGCTTTTAACTTCTAATCTCTTCTGCACAAGCTTTTCTTATTTTGCATTTCTGCATCATTTAGAATATTAGTTGTTTTGTTTTTTAAGCATATAAATAAAAACTTTTACCATCACATACATTCCAAAATGTCATCATTAGAAGTTTTGCATTGTTGCCATGAAAATAAGAAAGCTAATGTAACTCAGTGATGCATGAGCAGGGCGTTGTGTGTATATTGTACTCCTAACAAAGTGTAATATTCCAGCAAGAAAAAAAATTCCCTAACTGCACTTTTTTGACCCAATGGTACAACTAAGCGAATATTGTCAAAACTTTATATGAAATCTTAGAGCAACTCTCACCCCGAAGACAACACTAATGACTCTGACCCCAACTTTTGGCTCAGATCTTACCCCCGCTGAGAGATGTTGCCACCCGACCTGAGCAGGACACCACCCTCAGAGGCCAGCTGGTCCGCCTGATGACTCACGTTGACACAGATGTGAAGCACTGTGCTGCTGAGCTGCTGTTTGTGCTGTGCAAAGAGAATGGTACATTTGCAGTTTGCCACAGACTCATTTACTCCCACTGCCAAGCCCCTTTGAAATTCACAACATTTTAGATACTTTTAACAAATAATAAACATTTGCACGATCATGGCCTGACTATCAAAGAGCATCAAGCAATAACATTTGCATCCTGTGTCCCTTCACAGTCAGCCGCTTCGTCAAATATACAGGTTATGGCAATGCTGCCGGGCTCCTGGCTGCTAGGGGGCTTCTGAATGGCAGAAGGAGTTCAGGAGACAGCCAGTATGTCTCCCAGTACTCCAGCGACTCCGACTCAGACACAGAGGAGTACCGGGAGGCCAAAGCCAGAATTAACCTGGTGACTGGACGGGTGGAGGCGGAACAGCCTGATCCCATGGAGGGCATGACGGAGGAAGAGAAGGAGGAGGAGGCCCGTCACCTTATCGGCATGATCAACAGACTTTCACGGTGCGTGTGTAAATACAGTATGGTAACACCAAATGTTCTTTGGAGGATCCAAGACAAACTATTTATGTATCACTCTCCCTGTGGCTTATTCAGAGACCAAATCATTCAGCCAGTGGGTGTGACAGCAGACGGGAGACTGGCTCCCCTTTGGGGCCAAATGAGAGGCTACACACTGGAAGAAGAAGAAGAAGAAGACGAAGAGGAGGAATTGGATCTGATGTCAAATGGGAGGAAAGATAAACAGATGGAGTAGAATGGTGTAAACAGGGAGTGGTAGACCAACAGGAAAGGGCAGAGACACAGGCAGTGTGGAAAGCAGTCTTTGTTCACTAATCGTTTGTAGTGCACTTCATTTTTTCAACTGAATTCATTTATCAACAGTGAGACACCGTTAGACTAGAATTAGTCCAATGGATGTTAGTGTAGTATGAGTGGTTATCCTGTATGTGAGGTTTGCTGCACCAAGGGTTTGTGCACTGAACCTTTGAGAAATCAACCAGCTGCAACCTGCTGTCAGAGACCGTGAGAAATATTTAATTACATGACATGCTGAAGAAGAGAGAGACGGTCCTATGTTTTGTGAAGAAGTTTGAGTGGGATGCCAGAGGCAGTGAATACAAAAAATGTTGTTTTTTGAGTTAGCAGCATTTATGTTATTTATGGTGCTTCTGTAGCAAAACCTCTGAGCTCTGCAAAGATGTTTGTATCTGTAGAAGTTGTTTCTGTATCACTGAATGTGGATTCACTGTTGCAAACACTACAAGGTGCAATGGGGGTGGGGGTGGGATCAACTGCCCTCGCTTTTGTAGGGTTTGCCCCACAGCTGCCCCCTCCACTCCCAACCAATTCCAGACCAATTGTATGGTTCCTAAAGCTGCAGCTGGACAATGAAATTAATAAAATTGTCCACAAGCTGTTTAAATCACTGAAACACATGACATAAAAAATCAGTAATCATAAAGAACTTTTTAGACCCCCAAAAAACTTATTATTTTTACATTTATTATTTTGTTAATTAAGCCTTTTATACATAGTTGAGTGGCTGTTGTGTGTGTGTTTCATGTTGGATTGGACTGTCTGGAACTTTAAGCTTCCATGAAAAAGAGGTGACTAACATCAGTTCAATCCTGGTTAAGATTTCTTTAAATAATGATTTAAGCCCCGCCCCCTCTGGCCACCCTGCCCACACCTCATTCCACAACTTTTCCAACTTATAAATTTTTCTGGATCTGCCCACTAGTGAAGACAAATAAAAATGTTTTAACTTTTTCTTTAATCTGATATTTAAATCTCCTCTATAGTTGCAAGGTCTTTGGAATGTAGATGATAGTATTACAGGTTAATAATAAAAATACTTAACTCTAGCTTCTTTTTGACTGGATCTGGGTCTTAGACAACTAGAGAGTCTCTGCTTAGATATACACTCTACATTCTGGATCACAGATGAACTGCAATACAGTTCTGTACAGTAATCAAAAGTCTTACAAATCAATTCTAAAACTCAATGGTAAGCAGTGAAAACAGGCTAAAACTGTATGTATTTATTATTGCTGTTGTGGCACAATCTAGAAAAATACATTTCTTTCTTTGGTTTCTACATATGTTGTGCCCGTGAACATCAGGTGACACCACAGTCTGTGTCCAGATTTAATTAGGGATTGACTCAGATTGCCAAATCCAGACTGACATAATCAGTTTAGACACCACCAGCCACAGCGCAAGAGCTGATCTGTGGATTATGTTCTTTGCAGCTCCATTTGCTGCAGTGTGCAAACAGACACTTTTAACAAATAGAACCTTATTCAATCCAAACATTTGCTTGAAAGAAACAGGAGTTGACATGACAGATGGAGAGCCAGGAAGAAACCCCAATTAGAAATGGTGCAGACGAGCACCAGACACAGAGGGCTTCATGCTCTCCCTTTGGGGAAAGCAATGGGGAGCAGGAAGAGGGAGAGGTGGCAGACGAAGACATAGTGGTTGATGGAGGCATGGAAGATTGGAACGGGTTTATTTCAGGGGGAACGACACTGACTGAGGCAGAGGTGGTGGCTGAATGGAGACCGGGTAAACCAGTAACCCCGCAGCATGTCCTGTCACTGAACAATTTTACTGAAGGTGAGTCAGCTTTGTACAATGAATGTAATGAATTGATAGGATAAAAAATAGTCTGTGAAACTGAATGCTCAAATACACTCTGATTTGGTTATAATTAAAAACAAACCCTTCAATGCTGCATCACAGCATGAAGGTGATGATTTCGCCAGCTGGGCCCTTGCAATGCCCTCTGAAAGGAAGGCTAATTCATTTTTTGCTGTGCACTGAAGACATTCAAAAGTATTGAAACATGTGACCAATGAGGTGTTTTCTTATTAATCAGGTATGTCCTGTGAGATTTGTGATTTTCAAACAATAATTAGCTCTAAGAAACCACTGGTGTACTGAGCAGCATAAACATAAAAATTGTTAAAAATGACAACAGCTGCACTGTGAGAGCTGTGAAGATAACCTAAAAACAGAAGCCAGTGACATCACCAACAACCTTCACAGAGCAGCGGTGAAGGTGTGATACCTTCCACCATTTGAAGAAGACTCCATGGACAGAAATATAGAGACCTAACCACAAGACACACATCCCTCATCTGAAGTAAAAATCAGAAAGCCACGTTGGAAAAAGTACAGAGATGAGCCACAAAAGTTCTGGAACACAATAATCATCGAAAACACAATCAGGGGGAAAAAGTGGAAGGTTTTAGGGCAGCCAAGTCAATCACCACACTTGAATCCAATTGAACATGCATTTAACCTTTGAAGAGGAGATTGGAGGGAAAAACTACCCACTCTAGAGACCTGCACAGACCCCTGACCTTAACTCCGTCATCACTGGCAGATGCTTTTGTCCAGAGCAACAAAGACAAGTGAGAGCTACAGTGAATATCATCCAAATAAGTAAGTTAACAAGTGAGATGTAGTCTGAAAAGGTGGATTTTTTTTGGTTGAAATGCTCAGAAGTCTGTTCACAAATGACAACCAAACCAGTTCTCTATTAGTCAAAAAGCCCCATCAGAGAACTCTGTCACAATTAAGACGTCTGGTCAAGACATACAGCACCAAACTTAGATTTGCTATGTTCCATTACTGAAACCAGGAAGTATCTCTGCAGTATATGGCATATGTCCCATAAATCAAATTGAAAATGAAGTCAATACTGTTGTTTTATCCTTGTTATTGTAAACAGTATGATAACTGGCACAAGAGCATATTGAGGGAATTCAAAGCTGTGTGAAAACACTCGTGAAGAGATAAATTTTCTGCTGTTGTTGGTTGGATGTCTGGCAGAGTACCTGTGTTCACCAGAGGACAATATCTACAACGTAAACTTCTCTCGGTTCAAGATCAGGGACCTGAGCAGTGGAGCGGTCATCCTTGACATAAAAAAACACTGTCCAACAGGTACTGTTTCATGTCTTTGAAAGGAGAATGGAAAAACAACATTCTTAGTCGAAAACCCTTATAGAAATACCCAGAAGCTGGCTTCATTGTTTCAAATCATCCTTTGTGGACCATAAAGATTTATATGGAATTTTATGTAAACCTACCTGATAAATAAAGGGTAGTTTTCTTATTCTATCATTACCATCCTTTTTTCAACACTTCTTCTCTATTTTCTTACATGTTCTCTCTTTACTTTTCTACAGAAATTCAAGATGTCATTGAACTTGACATAAACAGATTCATCCAGTATCACTTCTCCCCTGCATTCCTGGCCCTCAGGGAGATTGGAGCTACGTAAGTCATAGACACTTTACAGAAACTCAGAGAATAAGGAGCCTTCAAGACATCATATGCTCTGTTGGTTCAATGACTCATCTCTTGGACACATTTTAATGTACAAAGTAACCCAGTCATGATGAGCCTTCACAACACAACCTTGATCACAGACCAGGGTTTCTCAGCCTGAGCTTTGAGAGTCCCGACACACACAAATGGACACACCATCAGTCATCAGGCTGAGGGCTTTTGAATTTTAGAGTTTCATCTGAAATCCTAACTTAATGCCTGTATTGACAGTACTTAGCAAATGTGGCTTTCTAAATAATGATACAGTTAGTACGTCAGTCCTGTAATTGTCAATTACTGGAAATAGCTGTTTCAGATCATAATCATTTGCTCTTCGTGCCCACAAGTGTTTGCGTGTGTAATGTAATGTTAATCGTGGCCAGAATCATGTCCACATCTGCTGATCCAAACAGCACACTTTACTTTACTTTACTTTACTTTACTTTACTTTTATCCAAAGCGACTTACAAGGAGAAGACACAAGCAATTACCA
>JAUMHL010000029.1:1046522-1058219 GCA_032362345.1 Sandelia bainsii | reverse complement strand
CTCAAACATATACCTTTAAATAGCAAAATCAGAGAAACTGATAATTTTGCAGTGGTCTCTTAATTTTTTCCAGAGCTCTATACTGATATATCTAAAATGCATAGTGGGAAAGTAGGTATAGCATTTGTTATTGCTAAATTAGATATTATATCAAATAAATGGGTTACATGGGAGAATTGTTGGCTAACAGCTTTGGAGATGGCTGAAGACGCTAAACCTCAAACAGTGTTAATTTGTTCTGATTCAATTAATTGGTTGAAAAATATGCAGTCAGACAAGATATAATATTTGAAATAGTTCATATAGTATATAGCTGTAAGAGATTTGGTATTAACTTTCTTTGGGTTCCTGCACACATAGGGGTAGAGAGGAATGAGTTGGCAGACAAATATGCAAAAGATGCAATAAAACAAGGTAATGTTAAAATGACTGAAAATTGCAGCAAGACAGAAATTAAAAAAATAATTAAAATAAAAAGGAAATGGCATTGGGAGTGGAATAACGGCAATAAGCGTTGATAGTTTAGTAACACACAAAGAAAGGAGGGAGAAATAAGGGGAAGCAATAGATGAAGGAAGGAAGAGGATATTATATCAAGGACGATGTTTGGACGTGAGGATTGAACAGTACCTTGAAGTTGATGAAGAACCATGATACAGGAAATTGTGAATATTGTGTTGAGCACATGCTTTTCCATTGTCATTGTTTACAGGAGAGGCAGACACTTATACAGTTAAGTGTCTGCAGACTGTTAAGTGTTAACTGAAATACATTTCTGTTAAAGAAATAGCATTTAGTTTAACTGACATTTTAAGATGGAGTTCTGGACTTTAATTACAGAGCGGTTTCCAGTTTTTAAATATTGCTGGCCTTAGTAATAGGATGTTATCCGATCTGGTCCACACTCCAACTCAGAAGGTGGCGGTAATGCGCCTACAAGTTCTTTGCCAACCGCCATTAAACCTCAGAGCCATTAAGTAAGGCAGAAATGAAACGTTTAGTGTGGAATAGAGTAGTGGGATTGTGGCAAGACCAGTGGAATAGGGAAATTAGAGGGAGGTTTTTCTATGGTTTTAAAAGCAAAGTCAATTTAGCATACAGAAACATAGGTAGGTCAAGGAGGGAAGAGGTTGTTTTTAACAGAATCCGGCTAGGACATTCAAATTTGAACAGTACATTGAAAGTTATAGGCAAACATCCATCTGGTTTATGTGATCACTGTCAGGTAGAAGAAACTGTTAAAAACATCATAATGCACTGTCAGAGGTATGAGCAGGAGAGGCAGCATATGAAGGAAGAACTCAGAAGGGCTAGGGTACAAGATTTTAATTTAAATACAATCCTGAGAATTCCTAGTGGGCTGGGCAGAATTTTGTTTACTTTTTTAGAGCAGTCAGGACTTATGGCTAGACTGTAACTTTGATCCACACTCCGAAGCAGTAGGAGGCGGTAATGCTCCTTTTCACTGGTTGCCAACCGCCACTGAAAGACAAGAAGAAGAAGATTAAACAGAATTTAATCCATTCTGTTCCACACTCCAACCCAGAAGGTGGCGGTAATGCACCTACAAGTTGTTTGCCAACCGCCATAAAACCTCAGAAGAAGAAGAAGATTAAGCCTCAGAAGAAGAAGAAGACGAAGAAGAAAAGCAGTGTTTGGTGCGTATTAAACATAATTTCCCTCTAATTAACTGTCAGGCAGCACTGTTAATGAATTTATTCTTACTTTGTTTTTGGCTTTCCTTTTCTGAATACACAAGGTTATATATGCGCACGCGTTTTGAATGTAGCATATTAGCATATTAGCATATATGCTCTCAGCGAGATTAACAACGTCACGTTTTCTTTCCGACGCTTCTACATGAACTTAAAGGACGATGACTCGTCACGGAAAGAACTGCACGGCGGGAGCTGTCTACACGTACCACGAGAAAAAGAAAGATACAGGTGAGAACCACGTCGAGCTGGACAGGTGTCGCACCTTAAAGCAACGTAAAAGAGTATTTTAGCTTTAGTTGCCTTAAACGGTAGGATAATGGAAGCACGTGTGTTTTTGTGTTACTGTGTGGTATGAGATATTACATATGTTAAATCTTGTTACATATTTTCTTTAACTCTAGTGTTCTAAGTTAGTATTCAGACAGTGGCGGATGCAACCCCTACAGCAGGGGCCCAGGCCACTTGATGTTGCTACAAATTGTGGTCAAGACTTTGTTTGCCTCTTTTTTGAGATGGGTGTACAACTTGACTGGAGTCCAGCTGAGGGAAATTCAATAGTTGAATGGACATAATTTAGAAAGGCACGACACTTACTATGTGTATAAAGTACCACAATTCACATTGCACATCAGAACAAAAACCAAATCATGACCTCTCTGTTGACCTCCATGATGAAATTGTGGTGAGGCACAGATCAAGGCAAGGGTATAAAACCACTGGTAAAGCTCTTGAATGTTCTCAGGTGCACAGCAGGTTTCAGGCTTAAATGGAGTATCAGATCAGATAATAATCAGCTTTATTGTCATTGATTACATTTACATGTTACAATGAAATTTGACTTCTGCATTTAACCCATCCCCCACTCGGGGGGAGCAGTGGGAAGCCACAGGCGGCGCCTGGGGAATATAGATCAGATCAGATTAGATTTGTTGGACGTGTCCAACAATATAACACTTTTCCTTTATCTTGGATTAGCGGCGTCTGGTTACGGGACACAGAGCATTCGACTGGGAAAAGACGCAATCAAAGACTTCGACTGCTGCTGTCTGTCCCTGCAACCCTGTCAGAATCCTGTGGTCACGTATGTCTCTTTCCAACACACAATCATGTAAAGATACTGTAAAACCTTAACACAACCAGACATATATATACTTGATGTCTTTTTTCTGTGGCTGCCTTCAGTCCAGATGGATACTTGTATGACAAACAGGCCATTCTTGAATACATTCTGCACCAGAAGACAGAAGTAGCCAAAAAAATGAAGGTAAGCCCTGCACCTGTATCTGTGGCTTCTACACAACAACTTCTGGTGTTTCCAGTAGTTGTATTAGAGACCTCTGTCCAGAGTGAAACACCTGAATAACACAAAAACACTCTAATCTATATCATCTATTCTTCTTTCATTTGACAAAACACAGCACACATTGTTATCATGTTGCCTCTTTTTATCTGTTACATACAATTAAAGGAAGATTTATTTTCCTCCTCTAATACTTTAGGCATATGAGAAGCAGAAGCAAGCACAGAAGAGCAACAGCCAACTTGAGTCCAAGTCAGAGGAGCGAGAGAGGGTGGAGAGGTTTAAAACCAAGGAAAACAGCATTGTGTCCAAACCCATTAACCCATTCACATCTGGTACGTGTCTGCATCTCTGGTGTTGTTACTGCATGCTCTCTGTCTCGCTGCATTGACACTATGTCCACACTAAGCACTTTTGTTGTTGCAAGAAATAAGAAACAAGCAAAAAACACATATGTCTAGGCCTGTCGCGATATTTACATCATCGTCTTATTGCATCATGTGTTGACGTGACTTGGATATTTCCCATTGTACATGCATGCATGTTTGTTTACATAAGAATAACTGTCGATCGCAATTATTCCTGTGACGGTATATTGTCCAACATTTGAGGTGGTTAAAATCAAAGCTTGGTTGTTATTTGCATACAACACCACTGTATAACAAACAGTGTTGGTATAGTTGGGAAAGTGACACAAGTAATGAGAGGGAGGGTCTGACTTTTCTGATATTGTAGAGGGCAAAACTGCATGCTCAAGAGATGGAACAGATGTGGTCAGCAAAGCTTAGTTGGTTGTCAACGATTGCAGACTTTCTTGGGACAATCACTAAACATCCCAAGTTGATGCTGTGTGGAAAGTCTGGCTGGAAAGACCAGAACATCTTTGTTGGAGTAGTTGAGCTGAAGATGGCTTTTTGTCATCCAAGCAGTCATGTCACAGTAACGGGCAGACAGATTCTACTGTTATTAGTCGCACATCCTCTGCCTCATAGGTATTCAATTACCTTCTTAGTTTCTTTAGAGACACTGTTTTTACTGTCAACTGG
Source organism: Sandelia bainsii (assembly GCA_032362345.1). Lineage (NCBI taxonomy): Eukaryota > Metazoa > Chordata > Actinopteri > Anabantiformes > Anabantidae > Sandelia > Sandelia bainsii. Next base: position 1,054,155 of record JAUMHL010000029.1, on the reverse strand, counting down.
TGCTCAGTTCCAGGTTTTGCTGCTTCACCGTCCTGTTGCATTTTGGGGTTGTGACCGTTGTCTTTTCTTTTTTTTTACTCTCAGGGCAGGGCAAAGGAAGTGAGAAAGGCTCCACAGAGAGCAGCAGCTCAACAGAATCCTCCACTGCTTGTTCAGCTGCCACTTCCAGCCAGAGCCTGCCCAGCTTCTGGATCCCCTCTTTGACACCAGAGGCCAAACCCACTCTGCTCAAGAAACCGGTGAGTGGCTTCTCCTGCCACATCAGGTCGGACAGTAGTTTAACAGTCACTGTAGTTACAATACTGCAACTCTAGCTCTAATGTCTTTCTGGCAGCAGGTTGGTGATGTCATCTGTCAGAAAGTGTATCCGCTGTTGGACATGTCCCTATTTACTTTAGTCTGGTTGCAGTTTAACATGTCTTAATAAGCTGTCAGATAAATGTACTTTTGTAAATGTGCTTTAAATGTTGATATCTCGATATTCTGTTTGTGTAGCGTATCAGCATGTTTGATGTTTGCACTGTCAGGCTGACCCTGAATCAGAAACAGATACCTTTGTGTGTCTACACTGAAATAATGTTCTGAGAAAAGTAATATGCACACATGACTTTTTTAATCACTGCCCTTTTCTCTCCTTCCCTAACATCTGTCAGAGTAAGGTCGTTTTATGCCCCATGTCAGGTCGACCCATTAAGATGAATGAGCTCATCCCAGTGCGCTTCACCCCATTGGACCCGAGCCTGGACCGTGTGGCCCTGCTCAACCGCCAGGTCAGTTCACATCAGCAGCATCACAAGCCAAGTGGTCAACATTAGTACCCAGGCTGGTACATTCAGCATGGTGTTGTGTGCAACTTACTTAATGATGATTCAAAACCACTGAAACCATCCTCATGACTGTCAGCGTGGTGTAATCCTGTCCTCTGTCTCCAGGACAGGTATGTATGTGCAGTAACCAGAGACGTCCTGGGCAACAGCGTTCCCTGCGCAGTCCTGCGACCCTCGTGAGTGTCAGCATGTCTCCCTTCACTCTGACATTCACATGTGAAGTGTTCTTTTAGTTCTCTGACAGGCTCTCTGTCCTATATCCAGGGGTTCTGTGGTGACTCAGGAGTGTGTGGAGAAGTTGATCAAGAAGGACATGATCGATCCTGTCACAGGAGACAAACTGTCAGAAAAAGACATCATACCACTGCAGAGGGTATGTGTGATCTTCTGTGTAGAAGTGTCTTCAAACTGCACGTGTACTCAGACGTGAACTTGCTGTGCTGACGGACTGTTGTGTGTTCTGACAGGGTGGAACCGGCTTCTCTGCATCAGGGGTGGAACTCAGAGCCAAAGAGGCTCGTCCAGTGATGCAAGTGTGAGGCTGCACATGCTGTTTCTATAGTGATTCTGTACACCCTCACTGTAGTTCTGTGAACTGTAAAGCCATGATATAGTTTTGTAACAGACTTGTTTTGATGTGATGTATTTGTTCTTTTTTTATATACATTTTAGAAGTGAATTGTGTCTTGACTGATTGGGTCTGTATAAGATTTACTATGAAGAGATGTATCTTTTTACAGAAGATACAGCTTTTCATGGACTTTTCTTCACTGTTAAACCTTAAAGCCTGTCTGTATTTGACACAATGAAATTACATAAATTCAATGATAATTACTGAAAATAATAGACATAGACATGATGTCAGCTGTTCAGGATCACTTTGTGCTAGTCTCACGTTTACATTAAACATACAGAATACAGTGGCTGACTGTTTTATTGAATCTAGATTAAATTTAGTATCCATCAGTAGGCATATTCTTGATACCCCCTCTTTTCATGCAATCAGAACTGCAATCTGTTTAGTTTAAACACAGCACAAAATGAACCACTGTCTGCCACAAATCTTTGCATGTAAACTTTTAATTAAAAATCAATAGATTACTTTTGAGAATCAGTACAGTATCACAAAACGTCTCCCAATTTTCAGTATTTTCTTACACCCCTAAAGTTAAGTATATCCTATTCAACTATGACTGCTAGAAAATCCTACTCTGGCTCTACACTACACTCTACACTAGAATAACATGTTACGGTCTAGTTTCTGTTGCTGTAAGTTAGATTATAGCATTTGATGTTCACCTATATGTGCAAATCCCCAGATACTAAAATGCTACCCTGCCAAAAACTCTTGCCACCCACATAAAATTTTCTAGATCCCCTATTGTGATGAAAGCATGTCTAAACCTGCCCCATCAAATCCATGGTTTCAAAATGGATAAAAACATAGGGTATTCTGCAACAGGATGGGGAGGTTGGAGTTTTCAAACTACAAAGGAAAAAATGTCTTAAACATAATTTCTTATGACCTCTTTAGCTATGAGATTATAATAACATAAAAAGCTGGGATTTTCAACAATGCTGTAAAAAATTAAATTTGTGATTTATTAATTAATTTTAATCTTTATCTGACAAAAGTACAAAAATTACTCTTTTTTTTTTTCCCCAAAAAACAATCTGAGACTTGGCCTCATCTGACCACAGAACATGTTTCCAATGTCTTTTGGTCCTTTTGACATGAGAGAACTAATTTCTCAATAGCATGACGGTTTCTTGTGCAGCACTGCTCAGAGGTCACAGACATTCAACAGTGGTTTCTGCCTTTGGGGAAATCTCAGTGCATTAAGGCCAGAGTCTCTGAATCTTTACTGTAGACAGTGAAATATCTCAATTCTTAACAATCTCGTGTTGGGAAATATTCGTTTTGAACTAATAACTGACAAGTCACAAAGTTTGGTACAAAGTCTTTAAACCCATGAACATGATCATGTTAGTTTTGACCTCAGTCCCAACTTTTTTTAGTGTGTTGCAGGTATCAAACTCTAAACAAAAAAGGAATATAGGGAATCACCTCTGTTTAAGTGAGTGGTATCATCCAAATAAATAAACCATATAAAAGTAGTACACCTACCTAGAGGGAAAATAGGTAAAGGAACTATTGTAATATGGGACATGGAATTGAACCACTAACCCTGGGGTTCATGGACAACTGCTCTACCAACTGTACTACTGCTGCTCCCTAAAAAGGAGACTAACATGAATGAATTATGTGTCTTCTCCTTGTAAGTCGCTTTGGATAAAAGCGTCTGCCAAATAAAGTAAAGAATACGAGACAGCTCTGAAATCTAATGGAAATCTTTAACTAATACACTGGAAGACTGTAATAAACCAAAATGGAGGAAGAAGATGATACTAGAGATTTAATTCATTTGATTTGTAGGTGTTTGTGTCTGGTTTGCCTATAAAAACAATGAGAATGAAAAAAGACAGTCCAGTGCGTCTCTGAACAGCTGAGTTTGCAGTTTTGCCTTGTTTAAGTCCGAGCTGATCTTGTTAAACACTACGTTGAATATTCTTCTTGAGAACACGTCTTCACGTTTATGGGAAAAGAAAACACTTCACAGTTCATCGTGACCATCCACCCTCATCCCTCCATAGTCGGTGATGGTGCTGATCTTGATGAAGTCCAACTTATCAAGCAGCTCAGAAAGTGTGAGACGTCCGTCCTGATGAACAGAGGACATGAAAACAGATTGTACTTGATGGCTTTTATTCTACACTACAATGCTACTGTTCTTTTTTTTTTAAAGCTACATCACCACACTAATGACTTTTTCAATGTGTAAATTATGTATATAACCTAAGAACTGTAATGCATATATTTAATACAGGTACAATGGTTAAACAGGACTCTGACCATGCATCTGTCATTTTTAAAGTCTGATGTTGCTGGAATCAAGCTGCTGTGAGCTGAAATATTTTGTGTCAGTCATATTTTTTAACACCAGCCTTCTTCAACTGTGTTTTAATAATCTAAGCATAATTTGCTTCATTCACATTCCTGTGCTCACAAAACAAGATGATCACATATGTTCCCGGTCCTGACCTGCCTCTTTCGCTTTACCCCAGAGTTTAGTCATACTGAACCTGTGAAATCTTGGTTGAGATGAGGTGGGATTGAGCTTTCATTCATTGTCAAGGACACTGAGTGTAATGACTATATATTATAGTGATTACTAAATTTATAACTGTGAGCTGTTATTAGCTCACTAGCCATGCTAGCAGGTTACCTTTTACATGCTTTTTCCTGTCCACCCTGCTTTTATTCATACCAGTGGAACCAGTTTCGAGGAACTACACATTCTGTAAAGGCTTATAGAAGGAAAAGCAAACCACATGAAGGTTTGGCCCAGTCTAAAATTCTCTAAGGACACTTTAAAGACCTCTGGTCCATGCTGACCTCATAGTTGAGTTAACTTTGCCACTAACACGACAGTCTCGTGTTAAGGTCCAGTTACTTGTACTGTACTTACCTATACAGCACTTTCCCTAAATACATGAAATAATCATTTAAAATCGGCATTCTGCATTTACTCAGGTTTTCATTTAACTGTGACAAATATGCTAAATAGAAAATCAGGAAAAGGGCAAATTTGTCCTCCATGTCTTCACATTATGGAAACTCAGCTATACCTATCCTGCTACCTTATTTAGACACATTTTATACTAATGTACATTTATGTGAAATTCACTAACTTACTAGAGCAAGAAATCTACTGTAAATTAACCAATTTGATAATCAATCAAGAACAGTAGCCCCTCTAGGCCCGAACACTCCAGGGTAACTACATGACACTGTAAGAACACCTCGTACGCAGGTGCATCATAATTACAGTTACACTATACAATCCACTAAGTAAAATACAAATTCAAAAATACATTTTTACAAAAAAAAAAAAAAAAAAAAAAAACTTTATTTAGTCAAACCCAAAGTCAGTAACCCTGCCCTTCTCACCAAATCCCCCTTTTGCCCGCAAATGTACACAAGCTTTCAGACATACAGAATGTAACCAGGTGTGTCTCGGATTAAAAACGTGGTATCCCCAATATAAGACATACACTATACTAAATATTATATTCTGTAATAAGAACAACTGCCATGTGTTGAGGCCTTTGGCTCACAGGAAAACGGCTTCCCTTCAGCTGGGCAACTGTACAGTGTCCACACTGCAGGCTGCTTTGTACTTCAGAGATTGAGGAGATACAGTTTTGAGTGGACAACAGCAATATGATTGATACTGATATAATCTGTAAATAAAACAATGAGGAGTGCGAGTGTGCCTGCGCACGCGCGCGTCTGCGTAGGATCATCTGTACTCCCATACACAGTATGTGACTGCACGCTGAAGTAAGTGCGTCTGTGTCCATGTGTGAACATGAGTCTCCCCTTGATTACAGCATAACCTAAAATCAGATGCCCCCACCCCTTCCCCACAAACCACTGTAACACAATTCTCCATTGTAGTGAATTATAAACCCCAAACGAGCTCCTCTAGGAACACGAGAGATCATCAAAGTTCATCGTGTCTCTTTGTCAAATCTTCCCCGTAATTGGTCGCCTGGCTGCCCACAAACATGTTCCAGTTGGCCAGAATCTCCTTCTTGGTTATTTTCTCATCCTGTTGTCGGATCACCAGATTCCATCCAAGATTGGTTTATGATTGGAAGGAGGAGGAAGAGGAGGATAACATGAAGTGAAAAAGAGGTGAATGAGAGAGATAAGCCAGAGAAAAGCTTGTTAATAATTAACCCACAATTACCCCAATTACTTCCACTGTGTTAACAGTACACTGTAGGGTCCTGATCCTTTATCTCAGCCTCTATTCTGTTTTATTCAAGATATTGTTTGTATTTACAAAAGAAGATTGGCCACTATAAAAAAAATATTTGCATTCAGATTTTTTTTCTCAGAATTCTGACTAATAATTCACAGAAATTTTGACTTTTTCAGATTTTTAAGAAAAAAATTAACAGATTTTATTTTTTTTTTTAAATGAATCACAATTTTGATATTCTGAGAAAAAAAATTGTAAAAGTTAAATCTGATTTTAATAACACTGAGGAAAAAAAAAAAAAAAGGTCAGAATGTTGAGTTTTAAGTCATGATTCAATCCAAACACTCCGTGCCCCACTTCCCTTGTCTGTCTGTGGTGTTCAGCTCCATTAGTTCCCCACTGAAAACCTACAGTTTTTTTTAAGTTATGTAATATCCTCAAACTACTGCTCACTGTATCAAACAGGAAAAGGTGTATTTGTTGAAGAACTATTTTAAGTTGCTAATCTTAAAAACTGTACTAACATTAATGAGTTGACTAATGTGCTGGCACTTTTTGCTGTCAATTTGAGATGTATGGTTCACCTTCTGTAACACATTAAAGGCTCTGCATCTATGGCAGAGGGTTTGTACTGTGGCAGATCTACCTTGTTGGTGTCTGTCTCATGGATCAAGTGTTTGGCTTCATTGTCAGCGTGGTCAACCTCTCCTGGCAAAATCCAGTGGGCCACCTCACTGGCATCCAGGTAGCCATCCTGCAACACACATCCGCGTTACTCAGTCATCACAAAGCAGAAGAATGATGAAGCTGGAAAGTAAGAACCAAGTGTTCATTGCAGCCTGGAACATATGCACCCAGCAGCTTTTACCTTGTTGGCATCTCTGATCTCTGTGAAATGTTTGCGTTCTGTCTGGACCCACTCAGGCTCACTCTCCCCGCTCTCTGGTGTGTACATGTCCCCTGTGGAGTACAGCGCACACTCACATTTAGGGCAGAGTAACCTCCAGGGTAGGAGCAGAGGGACAAAACAAAAAGGGTCACCTACCGATGTATTCATCCACATTGATCTTGCCGTCCCCGTTCTTATCGATGTCCTCCACAGTTTCCTAAATGACAAAATGATTTAGTTATTGCATTTTAAATACAACATTCTATATGGAATAGTCACTATAATCATACTGTATGTTTGACCCCTGTGATACATATAGAGACATTTTAGATAGGACCAAAAGGGTTCCCTAGAGCCACATCACTAGAATAGCTAAAAAATAAATAAAAACTATCAGAGTTGCTGGTGTAGAATAGGCTCTACCTGCACTACTACATCTTTCATGTAATCAAACTCCTCAGGGTGAAGGAAGGCAGTGAACTCCTCACGCGTGGCTATACCGTCACCGTCTCGGTCAGCTGTCTTGAAGCGCCTTTCATCCCGAGTGAGCATCGCTTTATAGGTGGCCTTGTCCTCAATGTCATCAAACTCCTCATCTGGAAAAGAAAAAAAGTGTCATTAACTGTTGGGATGTTATAGTGAGAAGCCACTAGAGGGCAGGAATAGTCTGTGCTCAGTGTTCTATTTAAGGGAGTAGCACGAGACTAGAAAACTAAGGCTTTGTTCAGACTGACAGGGAGCTAAGGGGCAGGGGTTGGTGGAGTTGGTGGGTGTGTGTCGTTTAATTTACTGGTGAGACAATGAAATACGATCAAGGACGTCCAGTTAGAAAGATGCAGTCAGTGTTTAGATGCTGAACACAACATTGTACAAGCCCGTTTTATCCGTTTTTGGTTAAGTAATCCACCAGGAACATGCACATACATGTATGTGATTGGCTAACCACTGGATGATGGTGTGGTGCTGGTCCCATCTCATTAGCTACTTAGCACTAGCCACCAGCCTAACTACTTTACTTGGTAGACGCTTTTATCCAAAGCGACTTACAAGGGGAAGACACAAGCAATTACCATTCGGGTTCTGTA
>JAUMHL010000029.1:951204-973752 GCA_032362345.1 Sandelia bainsii | reverse complement strand
GAAAGATAAGGGAATAGTAGGTTCAACAGAGGTATGACTCTTTGTCAGCCTGGCTACAGTGCTGAAAAGAAACCTGGAGTTGTTCTTTTTTGCCTCTATTAGTGATGAATGATATGTGGTTCTAGCATAACGTAGGGCTTTTCATGTAGCCGTAGCTTGTAAGGAGTTATATTACAATTGTTGCATTGGCAACAGAACTCTTTGTTCTGTTTTAATTTATTTGGATATAATAAATCCATATTTGGGTCACATGTGGACATTATGAAACTGTTTTTCCAGGCTAGGCAAGATTCATTTGAATTTGTGGAACCCCATCTAATTTCCAGCTTTCGTGATGTCTGCTTTAAGCTATGGATTTGTGAATTGTACCATGGAGTTAGCCTCTTCTGAGTCACTACCTTCTTTCTTGCAACAGCATTAAATATTACACGCACTGAGGCTGCAGCATTATCAACAAGATAATCAACTTCTACTAAAGTTAAGATGACTGCCTTCCTCTGTGTTGGTACATGTCACTAAATTAAAAGAAAGTCCTTAAGTGATTTAATCTCCATTATAGTAAATTCAAATATTATTAAAATGGTCAGACAATACAAGGGTTTTGGGGAAAAACTATTAAATTATCGATTTCAACTTTAGATTGAGAACATGAAATGAATAAAGGATGTGTGTAATCCACTGCATGTGACCCAAATATGGATTTATTATATAAAATAAGCTACTACAAAGAATTCTGTTCCCAATGCAACAATTGTAATATGGCTCCATACAAGCTACGGCTACATGAACATGATGTCAAACTAAAATACATTGTCTGTTCCTAGAGCAGCTTTGTTTAAAAGCACATCTCATGTATGGATTGTGTTACCACAAAGGCTGAGGAAAGAATGCTTCTGGCATCTGATCACTGTTATCATCAGTTAACATCAGATTTTTTTGTAATTTAATTCAAAAATAGAAAGTCTCATATTCTAGACTCATTTCACACAAAGTGAAACATTTCAGGCCCTTTTTGTTTCAATTTCAATGATTACAGCTCTTTTTCATGGTTTTCTAAAAAAAATTTAATCTGCTGAAAAATATGTGTCTAAAACCTAAAGATATAAAACATTGTATGTAAAGGTGACAAATACAAGTCACCTTCAGATAGGTACAGAGAGAGAGAGGACAAAGCACAACTAGGGGAGAGAGAAGACGCAAAGTTAGTAACATACAATGGTAGCATAAGAGTGGACAGCGAGAGAGAAGAAGAGAAGAGGAGCTCAGTGTAATGTGGGAGGTCCCCCAGCAGACTAAATCTATAGCAACATAACTAAGACATAGTTCAGAGTCACCTGAGCCAACTCTAACTATAAGCTTTAACAAAAACGCAATGTTTTAACCCTGGTCTTAAAGGTAGAGAGGGTGTCTGCCTCCCGAACCTGGTCTGGAAGCTGGTTCCACAGGAGAGGAGCTTGATAGCTAAAGCTATCAAAAGCTAAAAGCTAAATACAGAAAATCTTTTAATTCCAAAAATTAAATGAAGACATGTACATGTCAGACATGCCATATGACATGTACAAAAATTACAGTTACAAAATCTGATCATCTGGCTAGTGTTAAGAACAGTGATTAAAGTGACATCTGCATTTTGATCTATGTGTTGGAAATTGGTGGAGAGCACACATTTGACTGTGATGCGATGACACAGTCAATCACTTCATTGTATTTATCCCTATTTAGTAGGATTGTAGCACATAAACCCTCTTTTATTACAAAGATGAATAGACACTGCTGTTCCATGCTGCAAAAACACAGGTGCACAGTGATGTGGAAATAAGTGGAAAAAAAGTGATACAGTCAGATGAGTTGTCCTTCACCACCCACCGGTGTGCATGTACATAAATGCATGAATACCTGAATCTAGTTACTGGATCAGGTCGCTTTGTTATGTTGTGGTGGGGGACAAATGGAAAAATTTGTCACTTGAAATTAATCATCATCAACATGACAATATGACCTTTCTTATATTGTCAATGAGAAAGGTCACTGAATGGTTTGATGAGTATGTAAATTAGAATAAAAAGTAGTTGTGAAGAATCTATGTGACCACCTGCGCAGGAACAATCTTTATGAAGATTTCCAGTCAGGATTTAGAGTAAACCATAGTACAGAAACAGCACTTGTTAAAGTTACCAATGATCTTCTCATAGCTTCAGACCACGGGCTTCTCTCTGTACTGGTTTTGTTAGATCTTAGTGCTGCTTTCGACACTATAACATTTTATTACATAGACTGGAACATGTAATTGGGATTAAAGAAACAGCACTAAGCTGGTTTAATTCATATCTATCAGATAGATCCCAATTTGTTTATGCTGATGATAAGTCCTCCATGCACACAAAGTAAGTTATGGAGTTCCACAGGGTTCTGTGCTTGGACCAATTCTTTTTACTTTATACATGTCTCCTTCTAGCTGTGTGGTGACAGTGCTAACCACTATACCACTATTACTGAAAAACCAAATGAGGAAATATCTTTTGGAAGAAAGATGTTCCATCCCCCCAGCGACTTGCACAATCAATGTCAAGGACATTATTATTATTACTTATACCTATAAGATACTTTATATTGTTTTTTTCTTTAATTTGTCACCCATCTGCCGCACCAATAGACTTGGAAAATGAGAGGGGTGTGAGAGAAGCCATCTATGTCCAAGTGATCTGAAACGGTCATGATTAATAAATTTTGGACCATTTTGGATCATAAGACTGCTTCAGCTCAACTGGTATGAATGGCTCTCTTCATGTCAGCATCTCCAGTCTCTTTTTTCCTCTACTTTCTGCTGTCCTGTCCTCTGTGTTGCTGAAAGAGCAACAGGGGCGATGGGCAATTTTAATCTGTTTTTCATTCTAAACACTTGGAATACGTCCATTCAGTAATTCATGATCTGCCTTCTGTGACTCCACTAGCTAGTACCTTGGTTTGCTGTGCTTCATTGTAAATACATTTTAAATAAATATCATTAATTGTTGGAACCTCCTACTTGAGCTGAATACATTAGTTTAACAGGCTTCAAGGGCAGGCATTGTGCTATTAAGTTCCAGAGCACACCTACGATGCGTGCACATGCAAGTTTTGGCTCATTTCGAGGGCTATCTAAACATTGTGGCTATGGTGGAAATAATTGTATTCTATAAATTAGAAATTTGCATACAAAACAGGCTGCCTCAGGCTTGTCTGCTCTCTGCTTATCTGAAGTGACTCAAGATTCAAGATAAAAAAAAAAAACATTATTAATCCCAGAGGGAAATTATTTTGGCATGTTACAGCAGCTATCTGTTCAAACTGAAAAAAAGAAAGAATCATAACCAGAAAAGATTGACACCAACACAAATGCTAAATAATTAATTTACAGAACCAAAATAGGTAATAATGCAGCTGGGTCAGTGCTATTAATAAAGTCTCTGAGATGGTGTGTTCACTTATAGCTGACTAATACTGAGAGGCAGCAGAATTACACATTAGTGCACAAAAACAATGAGTTGTGACCAGTAACAACTACATGGTACATGTACATGGTTAAAATGACAGTAAAGCTTCTTGAATCTTGCTGGACCAACCTCTGTAACTACACCAGCAAACACTACAAAATGGCAGAGTTTGGAGGATACTTTATTATATTAAAAAAACATAAAGGAACTAGACAGATTCAATTACATACAAAAACTGAAAAAGTGAGACAAACATCAAGTCATTGTTATCATCATTAAATAATGGCGATATAGTGATTAGGGATGAGTTTGTGAGGTAATCTTCAAGTCATGTGGCGTGTGTGAAGACGATCATATATATATATATACACATACATATATATGTACTGTATGTATATGTACACACACACACACACACACATACATGTATATATATATATATATATATATATATACACATATACATATACATATATACTATCTAATCTGCTTTTCAGTCTTGGTAGTTTTCTTTTTGTTGAAGCCATTGCAGGGCTTTAATGAAAATACCTATAGGATGCACTACAATGCTTCTTTTCTGAGATTAAGGTATTCCCACTCAAACTGGCCACAAACCACAGAGGCTTGTTAAAGACCTAGGAAGCACAGTTTTGCTCTCATTTGTTGAACAGAAATCTGTGTAAAGTTACTTAACAGCTAAGATGTGACACTGTTTGCTCAGCAAGAATGTGTCTTTGGTCTCAATTGATCACTTCCTGGAAGGAGTGAACTTCAACCTTGTCAGAAAATTACAATGACACCGGAGATTAAGCATTAGCAGCAACTCTGAACTCTGGACACTGCAATCACTCACAGTTGACCCTCTTGTACTTAGGTGATGAATTGCTCTTGAATTAGCTGATGTTGTGTTCATATTACACAACCGCTGTCCTGATCCATAGCCTTTCTAACATCACTGTCCTCTGATGCCAAGTCCACCTCCAAATAGTCTACCTGATTGCTGTCCTGAGATATTTTCTCCTCTTCTTCTGTGCTTTTGCATCTGTCTTTGTTTCTCGTCTGATGCTGGCACATACCAGACTTCGTCGGCCCAACCAGAGCCAGGCAGATGGCACTAAGTCCCATGCCCACTGCACAGGAGTAGAAGGCAGCACCATAGTTCTGTGTGACATCCACCAAAACACCTGGAAAAAAACAAACAGTTGTCAGCATCTATACTTACTCTCACAGATTAATGAATTCATACAGTAAAGGTAACAGAAATCTACCTCCTAATGGGGGTCCAGCCAATCCAGCAAAGCTCTGAATGAAGACATACACTCCTACACAGGATGCCATCCTCTGGATGCCTACCACATCCTCCTCAGCAAGCATGGGGATGTGTGTGGAACCCACAGTGCCCATAAAGTAGCCGTAAAGGGCACAGCAGGCCATCAGGCCCCAGAACTCCCACACGATAGTGAAGGCCACCAAAACCAGACACAGCAGAACCACACACCCCAGCAACACAAAGGTCTTCTTGCAATGGACTTTGTTCAACACCACCCCAATCGTTAAGCGACCAAAGATCTCAGTCACTGCCATCACAGAGAGCATGTAGGAGGCCAGAGTGGGCTCCACGCCACGGCTCTTGCTCAGTTCGATGATGTAGAGCTGTGGGGCAAAGAAGCCTAGTGTAGCAAACAGGCCAAAGAGGGAGTACCATACAAAAGCACCATCTTTGAGCACAGAGAAGTCAAGAAGTTTGGGCCTGGAGGGCTGGAGAGGACCAGCCTCTACCTCTGCTAGTTCGACCTCATCCTTTTCCATGACTTGGCTGGAAGGTGTGGACAGTGACATCTTGTGACCCTCAGGCACCTCACACTTCATCTGATCCTTCGTTTCTGTGCCTACAGCTGATAGGTCTATGTTTGAGGCAGAGAGGGAGGTGACACCTGAGTCCTCTGAACCTTGGGAGACTGCTGAGATGGTGGATGTTTTAGTTTGTTCATTCTCCATCTCGTAAACAGTCTGTAGCTGCTGCAGGGAAAGAAAGTCTTTGTCCAATTCATCATCCTCCTTTTCAAACTGTGGCTCAATGATGATTGGACGCAGGAGAAGCCCACAGCCAATCACAAAAGCCTGAAATGTCCCCAATATAACTAGACAGTAGCGCCAGCCAATGTGTTCTTTCAGTGTAGTGAAGGCTATGGAGAGATGGTCACACAGGTTACAATATTGTTATCATCTTTATTGTTATTATTAAACTTTTTCACGTGTTTTCAACAACACAAAACAACATCTGTCAAGCAGTTGACTATTAAACTAGTGGTCAGTGCCACACAATTATTAATTAATTATTATTAATTAAAAATACATTACATTACATACAATTCTCCATTCACTAAGTGTGGCATCCAGTGCATCTTATTTCACCAGCCCATTATCACCAAAGCGGTCCAAATGGCACCGGTGTGTTAAGCTGAAGATAAAGCTACTTTTTTGGTATGAAGGCACAGGCAGGCTTTATTTTTAAACAACCAGCAAGCAGCTGATTATGTGATAAAAAAGTGTAATTTCTCCAATCTCTTTTCTTCTCTCACCCAACACTGTCACTCTGCAGCTACACAAACACAGCAAGTCAGACAGCAGCATTTTCTGTCCTATAGTTACAATCTGTGCGCCATGCTTCTAAAATAGGTCCAAAATGGAGGAGAAATAAGTAAGGAGATATCAGATAGCATGCATAGACAGATTTCCAGTAACCTGGTTACTTAAGCACATGTCAACGCACTCAATGACAAAAGCTCACTGGAAAAGGATGGAAAATGTCCTTCATCTTGTTTGCACTAATAAATGCTGCCTGCAAGCTGCAATCACCAATGTTCAGTAACTTTTTTCTATATCTTTATAAATATCATTATCATAAATTTCCTTTAAATATTGTGTTATAATTTTGAGTCCATATCAACCATCCCTACCTGGGAACCAATTGTCATTCACAACAGACAGCAGTAACAAGTGCTAAAGGTCATAGGTCTAAGGCCATATTTTCACTAAGTTCCTTTCTTTCTTTAAATACTCACCTGGAGCAAAAGCAAATATGGCAAAGGATTCTCCGGAGGAGGCGATGGAGGTGACAAGAGCCCGTCGTCTGGAGAAGTATTGGGCTAAGATGGTGACAGTGGGGAGGAAGGTGAGACAGTAGCCAAGGCCTGTAAACAAAAAGGAGAAGAAAAAAGGGGACATGACAGCCACTGGCCCGCATTGTAGGAACACTGCATGAATATGGGGGTGGGTCAAAGATCAAGGTGTCAGGTCACTCCTTTGTCAAAGGTGTCAGGCTGCTTGAGATGGAGTCAGTTTTGCTACAGCTGTTGCTGCGGAAAGACAAAAGGCATGTAAAGACAAGAGAGACAGGGAGAGAGAATGAGTTTTTTAGCTAGCTGTGGTCTGTGTCAGATATGGCAATCATGGCGGGACAGCTAGCAGTGCTTTCTGTCCAAGAAAAAAAACTAATTAATGCACTCTGAAACATCATCCAATCTTTTACATGCACTTTCACTCAGTACATTTATTAATTCCTCCTCTGCCTCTTCTGTTCCATCAATCCTGATCTGAAAGGGAATTTAGTTTTTTGTGGGAAACATTTTCTTGCTCTGTTTTCTTTCTGGAGAGATAAGCTAGTTGAGTAGATGTCAGTGCATGGTGTTTAAAAGAGGCTATTCACCTCTCAGTCATTGGACTATTCTGCAAGAAACAGTTTGAGGCAGATTTTCTTGTTGACACTGCTAGGAGTCCCTTTGTCTTGTGTAACAGTCACAACACACTGTTAAATAAGACAAATGCATCTGTAGAAGCAAAACAGTTATTCTAAAAATGCGATGACATGCAGAGAATAGTTTGATAGGTACCTGAGACAATGCCAATGGTGATGTACATCTCATTGATGGAGCTGATAAAACCAGAAGCAATGTTTCCTAGCATGATGAGAAAGCCTCCCATCATCACTACTGGACGACAGCCAAAGCGGTTGCTCAGAATCGTGGACAAGGGTGCTGAGGGTGGGGTTAAGAGGCAGACAAGTAATTTCATTTAAATAATTTCAACTTAGTCCGGATTTATTTGCATAATACTTGCGCAATGTTTGAACAATTGATCTGTTGAATGCTAGATGAAGTAGATCAAGTTTTTCATTCTAAGACAGAGTTACTAACGCAAACTGATGGTGCACACTTGCTAAATTTTTTTTTCATTAAGTTTATCATTATTGGTTCAATCATAATTTCTGCACAGTTCTTCATTACCTAGTCACTGAAATAAGGAGCGCCATGAGATACAAGAAAAACTAAACTATATAGTTATTCTTTTAACTCTTCAGTTCCTTAGCTATGCATTATTCCTGAGTGAATTACCTTTTGTGTGTGCGGTATATTTATTATGTTAGATTTATAATGTTATGTTTGATATGTATATTTGAATGTGAATTGCACTCATGTGTTCGTGTGCATGCAGTGACATTTTTCCAATTATGGTCCCAAACAT
The DNA here is from genome assembly GCA_032362345.1 of Sandelia bainsii. NCBI lineage: Eukaryota > Metazoa > Chordata > Actinopteri > Anabantiformes > Anabantidae > Sandelia > Sandelia bainsii. Next base: position 965,755 of record JAUMHL010000029.1, on the reverse strand, counting down.
GGCTAAACACGGTCACGATCAAGAGCCACCAGAAGAGCTGTGTTACCAACTGCCATGGTCACTCAGTTCTGCTGAACAGCTGAATTAAAAAGTAATTTGAAGGGAAGTAATACAAGAATACAGAAAAATAGAATATGCCAAACTATAAGTGACTGACCAGTGAAATTAAAGATGAAGACACAGATGGAGATAACCCATGACACTCGGCTATTGCTCTCCCCAAACTCTTTCATCAGATCCTGGAGGAAGATGCCTAGGCTCTTGATGGTCCCATAGGTGCAGACCTCCACCATGAAGAAGGCCACAGCCACAGCCCAGCCCCAGCCACCATCAGGTACCGCTGAGTAAACATTTGGCTCCAAACAACACTGGAAATTGGGCACCCTCATGGCTACTGAAGGCCACCTGGAGGCAGAAACAGAGATAATAACAGTAAAGAGCTTATTTTGAAGTACCGTTTAAAGCAACATGATTTGTTTGCGCAACTTTTGTGGTAGAGCAGGATAGCTGGGTTGGCACTGGCCTGACCCATAACTTGGGGTTCAGGGGGTCAAGGACACTTTGACATCAGGAGCTGGGGATTGACCATGGACTGAATAATATTGTCTGTGTGCTCTCATTAATGAAATCAACATGGTGTTCTCAAAAACTCAAATATGCATCGTTAAACTTTCTTCAGCTGTTTATAAAGGCTTTGGTTGATTTTGTTTTCATCAAATTTTATTCATAATGTTTTGTTTGCAACTGTATGCAATACAATGTTCAGTATTTTTGACATGCTCCAATTCTTCAAGCTACTTTTGAACCAAAGTTAGGTTAGCTGTGCACATAGACACAGTGCTGTGAATAGTATTGTTCCCCTGATTTCTTTGGCACACTTAAATGATTCATATCATGAAACAAATTTTAAATTGCAAATGTTTGAATGCAGTTGTTGCTGCCAAGGGTGGCACAACACAGGTTTGGAAATCTTTTTTCCCTTAATGAATGGAATCATTATTTAAAAACTGTATTTTGTATTTACTCAGTTTATCTTTGTGTAATATTAATTTCCTGATTTTTTTTTTTTTTTGCATATTGGCCACTCTTAAATGATTCAGATAATCAAATATTATTTTAATTAATTTTAAGCTTCTTATATATCATATATATATATATATTATTTTTACCTATATACCTTAGATACCTTAACTTAGTACTGACTGTCACTTGATGTTAGCTTAAGCAAAGGAGTTTGATATTGATATCAAATTCATCATGTGAATCACATTTTACTGTGTAGATAAGGTCTTGCCTGTACAATGTTACTCCTAATAGTTTCTTTGCCATTTTTTTCATCAGAGCAGCACAAATGTCTGTTGTTTTCTACTACTTGAACTGGACAGTGCAGGCGTATCCTCCACTTCTACATACAAACTGATACGCTGTGAGGGAGAGAGAACTTTTACTTACGTGCCTTTAAAACCAAACTTCACAGTATTATGACAACAGGGCAGGTGTCTTAATAACAATTAATTAGTGATGAATCGACCTGAATCATGAGTCATGATCATGACTCTTATTTTTCTGTATCTCTTCTTTTGAAATAATACCATTAGTCAGCAGGGTAAAAGTCTTTTCCGGACTTCAAACTTCGTGTGCCATGTAGTGAGCTTATCCGCAGTGCAGTGAAGGAGGGATGATGTCAATGTGCCGCATCCAGGAGTTTCGGAGAACAAGTAGCTCAAAAACTGCTGCATTTCCACTTACTCCCTGCTGGCTGTGTCTGCTAAATCAATACAATTCACGTAGGCTACTACATTTTAGGCGCTTTATCTGTGTGTCTACCTGAATGGCCGACGTAACAAATAGTTTCAATACCATAATATCAATAACGTTACGCTAGATTGTATTTCTGGACAATTCTCCACACATAGACTAACAAGTAACCACTTAAAGATAGTATCCATCCTGTGTTCTGAAACAAAACGGAGCAGACGGAACTGCTGCCGCTGTCCCACAGTGAGCTCGGAGCTGAGCAGCATCCTACAGCGGGAGTTTAGGCTACTCACCGTCAGCGTAGACTAAAGGGGGAAGAAAAGCAGCCGAGATAGAGAACGCCTGGATTTCTATCTCGTCCTCATCTTGTTGTGACTTTAAAGCTCTTTTGCTATGCAAGAGAAAACAATGTATTTTCCAAAAGCCTATGAAAAGAGACACTTGCTTCTCATCTTAAAAATAAAGAAGCTGCTGTTAACATCCGCATCTTTTGTCTTCGGCGAATTACTCGATTTCCTGCCTGTTTTGGCAGCTCTTTACCGGCTCAAGCCGGTATTCAAACGCGGGCGCGCAAACCTTTCGGCTTCATGAACGCGCAGAAAGTGTCTCACTGTCATGCTCACGCCGGCGCGTGTATTTACTAAACAGTAGTGATGTGTCGTTCGCGAACGAGCCGGCTCTAAGAGCCGATGCTTTGTAGAGAGCCGAATCTTCAGCCACTCTGCTCAGCTCTGCTGAGAATCCATGCAGACAGAGACGGGACTTTATTTTGTTGGACACACTATGCGGTCAATCACATGCAAAGACAGACTAGGATCATACCATTATGTGAAAGAAGGAAGGGGGGCAGACGCTTTGAAGACAGTGTAGCGATACAGGCCAGGTACACGGAGAGACGGAGAGACTTAAACGCAAGTGCATTGGGAAAAAGTGAATAAATGAGTAAAAATTTTTGAATGCCAGCCTGCAGTAAAGTATTTTATATAAAGAGTCATAATGTTAAGACTTTTTTTTATTTAATTTGTTTGCTGTGGTTCAGTTCAGTTGTTCGGTTAAAGGTTTGATTAAAATGTTAAATAGTAACTGTATTTTTTTTGTAATATATAAAACAAATGCATAAAAAATAAGGCATTTATGAAAACACTGAATAAAAATTGCTTACCAACACACAAACCATTCATAATTGCTAAATTAGTCTAAAATATAAGGCTCCAAGCGATGCTAAATGAAGAGCAATTTGGGAGCCCTAAGAGCCGGCTCTTCTAAGGGAGCCGAGCCAAAAGAGCTGAAGCTTTGCAAAGAGCCGGACTTCCCATCACTACTAAACAGTCGCCTACTGAGGCTGCACGCTAAGGAGCACATGGTGTACACCGGGTGTGAGGCTGGGATGAACAGGTTTATTCCAGTTAAAAAGAGGTTTAAACCAGAAAAGCAGCAGCGTCCCATTCCACCCTCCAAGGTCAGCTGGTGGTGTTTGTGTAAAAAAAATAAATCAGGATGTGTGTGTGTATTGGACACGTATTGACATGAACAGAACAAAGATTAATAATACTTGACAATGTAAGACTGGGAAGAAAAACAGCAACAAAGTATGAAGAACATTTGTTGTAAAAGAGTTTTGTCTTCCCTAAAGAAATAAAAGTTTGGCCAATAGTGAGTGAATGAAAGGTTTGAGAATATGTAATATTTAGCAGAGGTGAAACATCCTAAATTTCAATTCATTTTTTTCTATAATTATTTTCTTCAGCTCTGAAAAGGGCATTCAAGTCTACATGCAATGCATTACACCAATCAGATTATATCAAACCGTGTGTTTACTGCTTTTTTCAATTTCTGTATTCACTTAACACATATGACTATCTGCCACAGTAATACAATTTATCAGTTATCTAAAATGTTGGAGAAAATAGTGCAAAATGTGCCAACCACAAAATGTGCCAACTAACACTAGGCAAATACACTCAGAGCAGTTTTGTAAAGGATAACATCATATGCTGTGTACATGTTATGTACTATATATGTTCTTATGTAAATAGGAAAAAACATGATAAAATAGACCTTTAAAGCATAAAAAGATATTACAGAGAATGTCATTATAAAAGTACTTCACTCTTTCAAAATATCATTTTACTTTTGTTAGTTTAAAAAAATGACTCACCTGTCTGTCAGCTCTGATTAATCCTTTGACTTATGTTGAGTGTTCAGAAGTTCTCTAATGTGGAATACTTTTTTATAGTAGTGCAGTGGTGTGTCCAAGGAGTGGCACAACAAGATCCAGCCCAGAAATCAGATTGGATTAGCCAGGTGCAATATTTAAACATCAGAAATGGTTAAGGGCAAAGTTAAGCTGTTTTCAGACATGCACCGGAGTCTGAAACTTCTCTAAACCCTGTAGGAACTGTATATGAGAATGCAAATGTCCAGGTCAGCCTGGACATTACTCTGCCAGATCACTAGTACAATATCCAAGCAATGTCCAAATGAGCCCATGTACAAAGCAGACAATTGTCAAGAGAGTTCACAGTGAGAGAGCCTTTCAGTTGATCCACTCAGCACAACACCAGAAAATATGGAACATATTTACTATTCTTTCTGGTATTCATAGCCCTTCTCTCCTTCAAGAAACTGGGTTTATATACATAACACATCATTTCTAATCACATGACTGCCTGCTCTGATGTGCTGTCATTTAACAAAACACATTGATTTCAACGGTGTACTTGTTGTGTCACGTCATACGTGAGAACACATCTGACACACAATCTGCTGTTGTGTGCTGCATTTGTGAAAGAGGAACTCCAGGCAATATCCGGACCGGAATCTCCACACATTGTCTGGAGTTCATATATGAAAATGACTTTAGAGGTATTAGAGAGGGTGACCTCAATCTTCATTTTAGTGTCGAACACTCCAAATGGATATTAACTAATAAATGTATCTGGTATTCTTTTTCAAAACTGCTATTTCTTAGTATTAGTTCTTTCTTATTTTGAGGTCACTTGGAGGTTATGTGCCACTCTGCATCTTTGCAGTCCTACTTAAGCTGAAGAATGTATCTTTTGCTGTGCACTTTTGCTGTAGGTCATAAGTCCAAAGTCCAACATAACCAGGATATGTGATTAAAGAACAGTGAAAGTCCAGCAATGTGTCAGTGAGTAGTTACTGATTGCCAAGGGACATTCTAAAGATGATGGAGTGTTTGTCAATACAGTGTACGTCTCATGAAGAAGACATAACTGCTTAACTACTCCTTAACATTAAAATACTTAGATGATTCATTGTCTTACAAAGTATATAATACTGAATATACTTTTTAAGAGAATAAAGTTATTACAAATTATATCCTGTTTACATACTTGTAAACTTGTAATACATGATGTTTAATTCATAGCAATGATCAAATTTACAGTGAGACCCTGAAGTGACATGCACAAAAAAACATTCTTGTATGCTTGTATTCTTTTTCTCCGTATGAGTAGATGTCAGAGATTGTTTTCTATTCTTTAACTATTGCTTCTCATCTTCCATTTCCCCCTGAACAAGTCATCTTTGTCTTCAGTACATTGTGGTACATCTGGGTGTTGGATTACACAGACGGTTATGATGGTTTGTCTAACTGTTGCGTAACGTAAGCAACCACCATACTGATAAAGGAGATACACAGAAGACTAGCTACAGAACAAGAACCTGTAAGTGAGATATTTGCTGTACAGTGTGATCTTTGCAGGGATAATTTCATGTATGCCTCAGGATGTTTATGACATAGCAGTCAGAAGCTGAAATGGAAACATTAGTCATAAAAGTGTAAAAGTAGGGCTGCTGGACTTTAGAGTGGCTTGAAAGGATAAGAGGCCTTGATCTCATATGAATACACTGAAAACATTTCAACAGCCAAAGTAGGTCTACACTGGTACCAAGTGGTATCATTGAGGTTTAATAAATGCCTATTTTGATCTTATAACTGTAAGTTAGTGAGACCACTTTGTCAGATGGACATTTTTTTGAAAAACATTGCTGGCATAGACCAGCTTGGTGCCCTAGGCAGCATTTAAGCTGCTGCCCATTTTATCACAGCCAATTCTACTACCAATCACCGTGTTCATACCCTTACACAGAAAATGCATATGGCTTTATGTCTTAGAGATTTTCTTTTTTTTAGAATAAAAAAAATAAATAACTCAAAAACATGAAAACATTTGTAAGACAAGGGGGGCCGAAGAACTCAAAGCAGAATCACAGGGACAGGCTGAAGCATTCATAGGTGGCTCAGGGATGGCAGGAGTTGGATTTAATTATTTTAGGTGAATCTGAAAAGAGGACTATATGTCAAACACTGTGTGTTACAATATATGAATAAAAAGCTGCTGATTGTGAAGCCCAAATCAATAATAGTTAACTTATCTGCTTATGGTCAATTTCATTTTCACTATGAATATGATCAGTTTGGTTATCATGACTTTTCTTCACTGGAAGAAAAAACAGACTCTAAACAGTCACTATAAACAGACTTAAGTTCGCTAGCCTAAAAACACTTAATGTTAACATTAATTACACTGTATTTATCACTCTTCTAGCTTCACTTCCAGTCCAGACCCTTATTGTGACAGTTCTGACTCACTTCTGGTTCACTCCACCCTTATAGTTTCCCATTTGACTTCTCTTCAGTAATCAGCCTGAATGATTCCACCTGTTCTCTGTTCTTTATAAGCCGTATGGCTTTTATTCCCCACCAGACTGTCACCTTTGAATTTATTGTAAGACTCGCCAGCATTGCCCCGACTGATCGTCTGTGTTTACTTACCCTCTCGCCTGAATCCCTGTTTGTAAGTCTGCTTGCTCTCTGTCTCTGACCCTGTTAATGTCCTGAATTCTGTTCTCTGCCTATCCTTTATGATTCTGAAGACTGTATTTCTCAACCTTGTTTCTGTGCTCTGAATTCCGCTCTCTACCAATTTTTGATTCTGATGCCTGGATTATCTAACCCCATTACCTGACAACTCTAATCTAGAGCTTGCCTGGATTATCTGAGCCCGAACAGTTGATTATGCTTGATTATTAAAGTAGTACTTTGAACAATCTAGGTCTTGCCTGCTCTGGAATTTGGACCTTGGGATTTTGTGTATTGTGCTTGTCCTTAACCATGTCTCTGTCAGAACCTCTCTTCACAGTATTCGTAGCGGAGCCACTACAGTGGCTGCTGTAATCTTCCCCGTCTAATACTCACCACTGAAGATCTGCCTTCCTTTTCATACTCACCTGTTTCCAGATCATCACCTTCATTCACCAGCATTCAAGTCAGCCCTATCCAACATTATCAGTATTCATAGCATTCAGCTAACGGTTTCCTGACAGTTATAATAATAATATAATAATGGGCAGAATCAACCGTTTTAAGCATGAGCAAGTCACATTCAGGGTAAGCTGACTTACTCAAAATCTAGGTAAAAAAACTCAATAAAAATATATTCTATTTCCACTAACTATGACAGTGAAATTTGGCTTAGCACTAGTAATGGGCAGAATCAACTGTTTTCAGCAGAGGAAGTCACATTCCATGTAATTTGAATTACTCAAAATGTATGCATAAAACTAAACAAAACTATGTTTGCCTTCATGTTTATTTAATTTCCAGACAAAATGACTGTGAAACATGTTTTTAGCAACTTTTGGAGACATACAGTACACAAACTTACTAATGCTGTTCAAAGTACTACTTTAATAATCAAGAATAATCAACTGTTCTGAGCACAAGAAGCATTTAATCAATTTAACTTTACTTTTTTTTGGATACATGCAAAAACCCTCAATGAAAGTATGTTTGCTTTCATATTCTTTCAATTTCCACTATTCTGTTTTTCAAAGAACTACAGAGAGCAGAATCAACTGGACCACCGCTAGTTTTTCAAGATACAGGCAAAAATCATCAATAAAAATGTTTGCCTCCATATTCACTGAATTTTAGTACTCAGTCATATCTTCTTTTCCACATTCTCATCTAGAATATCTGAAGTAAGAATCACATCTTTCATGATTCATCTCGTCTGTAAAGACATTCCTGTTATTTTGTGTTTAGATGCTGACTGCTCCTCCTATCCACTGTTCTTCAGTATTGTTTTTGCTCTAGCCTTCACATGACATGTCATTTTCTGGTTCAAGATCATTGTTAAAACAATAAACTTTCTTACAACTGACTGACCATGATTAGGGTCCAACTCTCTAAACAAACCTGTCACATATATTCTGCAGAACCTGACAATAAATAATAAAACAATCTAAGACTTAAATAACTTTACATGCTACAGGCAAACTCAAGTGCAAGTACTTGCCCAAAAAATATTCCGTCATTTTTCTACTCTAGCAAAAGTACTGAAGTACAACCTCTAAATGTTACTTAAATTACAAATGGTGGTATAACATAAATGTAGAAGTCTAGACTAGGTGTATCTGACAATTTATCAAAGGTGTATATTATGACTAAAATGTGTTGTTACCTAAAGACTGTGGAACAAAAATAGCAGTTAGTAAAGGTGGGGCTGATTTTAATCACTATGCAAAGTGACAGGAGGTTAATCCATAAATGATACATCAGCATCTTACACAATGATTTTTATAAGAATCTAATCCTGCAAAAGGTAACTAGTAACTAATGATGTTAAAATTAATGTAGAGGGAAATAATAATTTCCTCTGATTTGCAGTGGAGTAAAAGTAAAATAAAATAGAAATACTCACGTAAGGTACAAGTACTTCAAAATTGTACTTAAGTACAGTACTTCAGTAAATTAACTTAGTTACTTACCACCACAGCATGGGACACTACCAGGACTCTACTGCTGTCTTCTGCTAGGAGAAACACCACAGACATAACACAAATAAGAGTCCAGATGCAGTCAGCGTGTCAGGATGACAGCAAATGATCATAGTCCACATGTCAAATTTATATCTGTGCATTCAGCTTTAACAATATCCATGTGTTAAATACAGGAAGAAAGTCTGCTGTCACGCTGTCCATCTCTGCTACTGTCCTGCACAGCCATGACAGCCTGGCTGAGGTAATAAAGTCACTTTTTCTGCAGCTGTCCCACACACCAATCCTCCATGTCTGCAGCACCCTCAAGTTGATCATTCCTGCAACAAGACAAACAAACAAAAAAAATAGAATAATATTGAATTACTTCCTTCTTACTGGTGCACGGTTGACTGGGGAAAACTGGTATTAAAAATCTTTAGAAACAGTGTCCTCTGTCCTTTACTCCATCCACCCATTTTCTTAACCACTTGTCCTCGTAAGGGCCACGGGGGGTGCTGGAGCCTATCCCAGCTGTCATCAGGCGAGAGGCAGGGTACACCCTGGACAGGTTGCCAATCCATCGCAGGGCCAACACACAGACAAACAACCATACACAATCACGGACAATCTTAGAGTCACCAATTAACCTAACATGCATGTCTTTGGATGGTGGGAGGAAGCCAGGGTACCCAGAGAGAACCCACGCAGACACAGGGAGAACATGCAAAGTCCACACAGAAAGACCCGGGGATCGAACCCAGGTCCTTCTAGCTAACCACAGACAGTGCTAACCACTACACCACCGTGCCGCCCGGGGAAAATTCAATTCAATTCAATTCAACTTTAAGTCATCTCAAGGCACTTTACAGTGTAAGGTTTAGGACCTTACACAAAATATATATATACAGAATATTTGTAGAAAACCCTTTAACGGAAGAAACCTCCAGCAGAACCAGGTTCAGGGTGGGCGGCCATCTGCCTTGACCGGTTGGGGTGAGTGGAAAGAGGAGAGAGAAAACAACAGCAGGCAACAGAGATCAAAACAACAAGGAGCAGCAGACGAAGCACTGGGCAGGTTGGCAGGACCAGCAACCACAGCTCCAAGGTCGAGGATACCTGCAGAAACATACAGCGAGAGAGAGGGAGAGAGGACAAAGCACAACTAGGGAGGAGAGAAGAAACAAAGTTAATAATATGCAATGATGGCATAAGAGTGGACAGAGAGAGAGAAGGAGGAGAGGAGCTCAGTGTAATGTGGGAGGTCCCCCAGCAGACTAAATCTATTGCAGCATAACTAAGTCATGGTTCACCTGAGCTAGCTCTGTCTATAAACTTTATCAAAAAGGAACATTTTAAGCATAGTCTTAAAAGTAGAGAGAGTGTCTGCTTCCCGAACCTGGGCTGGGAGCTGGTTCCACAGGAGAGGAGCTTGATAGCTAAAGGCTCTGCCTCCCATTCTACATTTAGAAACTCTGGGAACCACAGGTAGACCTGCACTCTGAGAGTGAAGTGCTCTGCTGTGATAATATGGTTCTATGAGGTCTTTAAAGTAGGATGGAGCCTGATCATTTAGTGCGTTGTATGTAAGTAGAAGGATTTTTATTTACAGATTTTTACAGGGTGCGTTCTGGATTAACTGGAGGCTTTTTAATGCGTTATTTTGACATCCTATCAGTAATGAATTGCAGTAGTCCAGCCCAGAAGTAACAAATGCGTGGACTATCCCAAAAAAAGGTTATGCAGTGGCAACTGGACTTGTTTAGTTTCTTGAAGACGTTTAGCCTCCAAGCCTTCTGGATGGGAGGTGAGACATCTTCAAGAAACTAAACACTGAGTGTTTGACTCAGTGGATGACTGAGAATCTTCACAGACAAATGAATGGACTAGTTTTTCAGCATCACTTTGAGACAGGATGCTCCTAATTTTAGAAATATTCCTCAGGTGGAAGAAGGAAGTTCTACATATTTCTTTTATTTAGGAGGTAAAGGATATATCTTGGTCAGAGATAACTCCAAGATTCCTCACAGTAGTACTTAAGGCCAATGCAAAGTCATCTAGGGTGGCAGTCTGACTAGCTAACATGTCTCTGAGATTTTTGGGCTCAAATAGAATAACCTCAGTTTTGTCTGAGTTAAGCAGTAGAAAATTACAGGACATCCAAGCCTAAGTAAGACTGCGGTCTTACAAACAGATCTAGAACTGTTGGACACATGCATCTGTCCATGCCAGTTGCAGGGAGAATCTGATCAATTCTTTCTCTAATAGTCATAACTTTCTTTAATAGTTATGATTAGAGAAAGAATACCAGCTGACTTCACATACACACTAGGATCCCCTGACTTTTGGAGCTTTCTGAATGGACATTCCCCTTTCCAGTGTCCCTTGTTACATAAATGGCATATTTTAGTTGTCTCTAATATTCCATTTGTCCCTGGAACATGTCTTACAGAAACCAGATTAGACTCCTGAGTAACACCCAAAAACTTACTCTGGCCCAACTCTGAAAATTCTCCCTCTGAGAGCTTTCTTTGTGGATGTGAGCAAATAGTGAGCCATTAGTATGTGTTAGAACAGTGGTTCTCAAACTTGGGTACGAGTACCACCTGTGGTACGCAGGAACATCTGAGAATTTTTTACGAAAATTAAATAATAACATTAAAGACATGATACTACTATAGTTTACAGATAAACTGTCTTCCGCTCACTGGACAATGTCAGACTTTTAAGTTGCTTTCACACCTACAGGCTTTAGTCCATTTGAATCGAACTCGAGTTCGTTTCCCCCCTTGGTGCTGTCTGACCAATAAGCAGAGAGAAAGTTCTCGCGTGATTTGAAGCGACGCATTTTGGTCCTCTTGGAACCGAACCAAGAGGAAAATAGGTTCGTTTGAGATAAACTGCGCCTCACCTGGAGAAGAGACGAGAACAGGCGGCCGCAGCAGGGGGAGTGGCTGAAAGTCCACTATGAAGTCGGACAGTTTCTAACATTTCTAGCTGCATTCAAGCTGCCGTTTGTACTGTGTGTCGCAAATACTCACATCCTGTGAGGTCGGATGCAGATTAAAGAAAATTGTATTTTCCACTAACTGTTGTTTGTTTCTAAAATGCTATACAGAAGATGGTGTGTTTATGGTTTAACCTCCATATGACTCATGTATTTCAAATGAAACGCAGTAAAATTGTGATGGATCATATCAGTTTGCTGATTAATCTATAAATACAAATACTGGTGGCGTAATTTGGTAATTACGTATAACTTGGCACTCAAATCCATTAACAAAAACACATAAATTAGGCCTTACTTTACACAAAGAAATAAATTAATCAACTTTCAACTCAACAAATGTGACCATACATTGTTGGATGTCACACACTCCCCCCAATAAAATAAAATGGCTCCCGACATTTTCTATTTAACACTGTACAGAAACCCAAAATAATCACTCTAAATCCTACTTGCACTCTCTCCCTGTACTTGACTTAACTTGCATACATCTGCATATTAGGTAACACTAGCAGGGTGTATGGATGTGGAAGATACACCGGTGAAATGTGGTGAGGTGCTGGGACAGGATAAGGTATGAGAGGATATGGTTGCATGTTCCAAAATGTCATATGTGGTGTTTCCTATACCTCTGTAGTACTAACTGATGGGTGTACTTCATGTGAAGGCTGGTCTAGAGTGTTGTAAGTGAACCGTGTTACTGGTCGCCTGTCTCTAGTAGATCTTCTCACACTTTGTTCCTCCACTTTGGGTGTCAGTCCAGAGCCAGTTAGTGCCTCTTCCTGAGTAGGTTCAGCTTCACTCCCACTCTCTAAGAAAGGTGTGTGGATGACCTCTGTTTCTCCATACTCCACAGTTTCCTCTTCTCCATCATCCCTGTCAGGCTCCCTGCTCTGTTGTTGGCTGTAGTATTGATTTTCAGTGTCTCTTTGGTCTCTTGTTCCTTCACATGACTTTCTCATATGTCTTGAGTCTTTTTCTTTGACACTGTGTTCATGGTTGAACGTCACACATGACTCATTGTGAGGTAAGGGCTGTGAATGAACATGGGTAAGTTCACCACTTCCATCCCTACTGTTCCTGTTCCTCAGGTCGTATCTCAACTCATAGTAAATAGTGTTTCCCTCCTCCTCAGAAGTTGTTTCACTGTGATACTGTGGTTCTGTGTCTTTGTTAGCGGTTTGAGGTCTTTTCCTTTTCTCAGGTGATGTTCTTGTCTTTTCATTTACTGCGGGAAGATCAACTGGTAAGTCATTGACAAGATGTAACAGGTTACGATGCAGGACATGTGTTCTTTTCCCATCCATCTCTGAGACAACCTTGTAGACTGGACTATCATTCATCTGTTCTTTTACAACATAGATCATGTTTTCCCAATATGACCTTAGCTTTCCAGGACCACCACGTACTAGCACTCTGTCACCAGGTTGTAGTACTACTCCCTTGATGTGTCGGTCATAGTATTTCTTACCACATGCACCTGACTCAGGTACCACTTCTCTGCATAACTCCTTGCTGTCTGGGGTTCCTCATCTGTCGACAGTCTAAACAACAAATCTATGGGAAGACGAGGATGTCGGCCAAAGAGCAGAAAGAAGGGTGAATGCCCAGTTGCTTCATGACGTGTACAATTGTACGCATGCACAATCTGAGGGAGAAAGCCCCTACCTTTCTTTTTCCTTCTCTCCCAGGGTTCTAAGCATTTGCAACACTGTGCGGTTAAACCGTTCAGCTGGGTTGCCCTGGAGGTGATTAGGTGTTGTGCGTGAGTGTCCCACCTTACTCAGTTGTTGCAGGGTCTGAAAAAGGATGTTCTCAAAATCGCGCCCTTGATCATGGTGCAGCTTTAAGGGGTAGCCAAATCTGGGGATGTAATCATTAAAGATCTTTTCCGCTGTAGTTTTCCCAGACTTGTTGCGAGTTGGATAAGCCTGTGCATACCTTGTAAAATGATCTACCACAACAAGGATGTACTGGTAACCTCCTTTACTGGGTTCTAAATGTAAGTAGTCGATAGAGAAAAGCTCCATGGGTGAAGTTGTGGTTATGCTGGACATTGGGGCTCTCACATGTGCCACTGGCTTCTTTTGTTTTATGCATGAACACTGTCTAGTGACATAAGCCTCAATTTCTCTCCTCATATAGGGCCAATAGAATCTTTGCCTTGCTAAGCTGAGGACCCATTCAGTACTAACATGGCCCATGTCGTCATGTAGGTGTTTCAGGACCAGTGACCTAAAGCTGGCAGGTAAGACTAACTGACGTCTCTCTGCTGTCTTTCGATACAGAAGCCCATCCTCAATGCAAAGTTTAGCCCATTCATGCAGCATTTTCTTAGCTGTGCCCCTCACGCCACATTTCATGTCTTCTGTGAGTGTTCTGCTTGACTCTTTCATGTTTATAATTTCACCTATCACTGGGTCTGTTCTCTGAGCTTTTCGCAGTTCAGCAGGATCAATAGGCAACAAGACATCCCTGCTGCTTGGCTCAAGCTGGTTACCTTGTGAGAGAGTCAGAGCGGCAACCCAGGCAACATCTTGACTTTTACCTGCTCTGCAGCCTTCCCATGTTGCAGTGACAGCTTCTCAGGGCAGTTGCTCTGTGCATTCTGCTACATATCTGTTAATGTCATGGGGACACCTAGAAAGTGTATCTGCATCTACATTTACTTTCCCAGGCCGGTACCTTATGTTAAACCTAAAATCTGACAGTTCTCCCACCCACCTATGACCAACAGCATTCAACGTGGCTGTGCTCATAACATACGTCAGGGGATTATTGTCTGTGTAGATGGTGAAATGTGGGGCATAGAACAAGTAATCCCTGAATTTCTCACATACAGCCCACTTCAGTGCAAGAAATTTCAATTTGCCTGAGTGGAGCCAGTAATTTCTCTCAGCTGGTGTTAGGGTCCTCGTCTGGACCCGCGGGTGCATGTATCCTGACTGCTTCCTGCTCCTCCTACGGTAGGCGTATTGATACTTCCTGTTACCGACACAG
>JAUMHL010000029.1:925898-938301 GCA_032362345.1 Sandelia bainsii | reverse complement strand
TTTTGGGGTCATCTCATTGTTGCCCCTTTAGTGCACCTGTTGTTAATTTCATTAACACCAAAACAGCTAACACTGATGAACAACCCCCTCTGTTACTTAACTGACCAGATCAATATCCCAGAAGTTTAACTGACTTGATACTATACACTGATTAAAAAGTGTTCCTTTAATTTTTTGAGCAGTGTATATGTGTAGTTTTATTTCTAGTTTTCTAGCACAAGGCATTACTATTCAAGATTTATTTATAATTATTATTGTGTTTAGAATATTTCCCCTCATTTCCCAGAAAGGCCATGATTTGAAAATAGGAACTTGGGTAGGAGATGATACAGAGCGAAAAGAGAAAATTCTGCTTAAGTTCCATATCTTGTCATTTTTTTAAGAACACTATTAGGCAGAATTTTTTGATCAGTGGTTTTTTACATCTGGCCATATGGCTCTAAATTTGTAAAATCTCAAAGTCAAATGTGTGAGTAACAGTGATTTTGAAATGTCCCTCACCATTGCATACAGTAAAGCCCGTGGACAGACTGTCAGTGAATAGCTACATGCAAGAGTAATGAGTGCACAATTGAACAAACCAATGTGGACACATGACTGTAGACAGGAAGTCAACCATTTCACTTCTCTTTTCAACAAACTAGCCGTGTGCTATCACACCCATCTGTTCCATCAGACATCCTGTCTGCTGGGCATCTGTAACTGGTAGAGCTTTTGCAGTGTAGGTGGGACTTACAGACTGTCCAAGCTTTTCCAAATTGTCCAGGAAATACTTCACTGATTCCCCCTGAGAGAAAGACAGTGAACAGAGATAATGAGTTTATCATGAGAATACTACTTCAATCTCCAATGTCACATGTCCACGTCCATGTCTAATTCTCTTCCACATCAATATGGAAGTGAATTACATCACAGTCAATCTTCATATTATGCCACTCCTGCATCACCACTTTATACAGAGTAATGTCTGATGGAATAAAGGAATTTGTTCCACTAATTTATTATCAATATGAATCCCAAGATACTTACATTACTCAATTTGCCATGAAGTCTAGATCAAGCTCTTAAATTTGAGAACCACCTTATGCAGATGAGATGAGAGATATATTGAAATATAATCTAGCTATTTTCAGACATTGAAATTCACTTACTATTGAAGCAACAAGAGTATATATTTACACAATGATTTTCTCTCACTTAAACTATTGTCTGTCTTGTTGGTTTCAGGTATAAAAGATTGCTCTGAGACCATTTAGATCACTTGAAATTCAAACCTTAAAAGTCCTGCATAGAAAACCAAAACAATATCATCACTGTCACGTATAAGGAAAATACAATATTCTGAAGTCTTGTACTCTCATATTCATACCTCACAACATTGCACAAGACCACTGAAAAAAACTGGTCAACTATTACTGAAGAATATAGTACTTCCCTAAAAGAAGTTGTGGAATGGACCAATCAACGTTACCTTGAAAATGTGTGTAGATTTGGAATGTATCAATCCGAAATTAATATTGGATATTGGCCCTGATATGGCGTAAAGAGCTAGATCAGGTATTGGATAATAGGGCTGATTCACTTTAATTCTATGCGTGTGCTACATCATGGATCAGCAGCACATGCAGTATGCTGGTAGACTTGACTCACAACGGCAACACGAAGAGAGCCAAAGACTCTGGTCTGTTATTTCATGCTTGCTACACTGACAAGTTTGACTGCTACTTGCTGTCAAAATCTACTGCATGGTCGTAGCACTGCAGAATACAACACAACAAACTAAATCAAGCATCTCCGAAAGCATCGTGCTAAAGAGCACATTAAGTTCCTCCTGAACAATACAAAAGGAATTTTGCTGGATTCAATGCAAAAACATGAAAAACTTCTTATTTTTAATTTTAGCTGCTGTATTATCAGAATCAGATTTATTTGTCATGTACGCACATGTGCTTACAAAGAATTTGTGTTCAGCAGATGGTGTCCCTCTAGTAACTTCACAGAGTAAGTAAGAAAAGAAAACAACAATGTAATATCACAAAAATACAACAATGTACTAACACTGTACTGTAGCAAATGTACACAGTACAGATCAGGTGGATAAATTAATATACATAATGAACGTGTAATAAATAATATAATTTTTCTAATAATAATAATGATTAATTTATTAATTCCCCGGGGGAAAATTCTTGTGGACAGGCTGCCCCTTTGAAGGGTTCAGGATCTTGCCTAGGGACACTTCGACATGTAGCCGGGGGGGGGCCGGGGCGGGGAAGCGAACCACCAACCCTGGGGTTCGTACACTACTGCTGACTGCCCTACCAACTGCACCATGGTTGCCTCATTTCATTGATCTGCTTGGGGAAATTGTTGTTGGACAGCTGCCAAACAGTATATATCAGCACTAGTACAGGGTTTTGGTTTCCTGTACAAGGACACCTTGAAATGTAGCCTGGTGGGACTGGGAATCGAACTGCTCGCCCTTACCTCACCTATTAATCCCCTTGGGGGAGTCCTACAAAAAATGGGATGTAACAGTGTAATCAAAAGCTGCCAATTATTTATGATGGTAATGGAGGAATGAAATAAGCTATTCCTGTCACTGGTATTGTTTGTTTGAAGGGTTCTGTAGGGTCTGCCTGAGGGGAGAATTTGGAAGACTGCCTGGGTGGGTAGTATCTGCTTACTGCTTGTGTCTTTTTGTCTACAGTTCCTCAATGGCAGGCAGAGGAGTTCCAATTATTTTTTCAGCACACTTAACAGTGTGTTGCCACCTGCATTTGTCTTGTTTTGAGGCTGCCCCAAACCAAATTATACTAGATGAGCACAGGATGTATTCAATGATGGAACTGAATCATGAGTTCCTATAGAAGACCCTGTTTTCTCAGTTGCCGCAGGAAGAGCAATCGCTGCTGAGCCTTTTTGAGGATGGCATTTATGTTGGCTTCCCACTTAAGATTACTGGGGAAGGTGTTCGCCAGAAACTTGAATGAGTCTATGGTTACCATAGTGCTGTTAGTACAGGAGGGTATCTTCTGATCCACTGTTTTGAGCATTTGAGCACAAGCCCATTCATTTCCTCTCTATACGCAAATTTGTCACCATCTTGGATGAGCCCAATGACAGTTGTGTCATCTGGAAACTTGAGAAATTTAACAGTTTGGCAGTAGGAGGTGCAGTAGTTGGTGTAAAGGGAGAACAGTGGTGGGGAGAGTACACACACCTGTGGTGTTCCAGTGCTTTTTGTATGTAATCCAGATGTGGCATCTCTCAGCCTCACTTGTTGCTTCTTGACTGTCAGAAAGCTGAGGAGCCACTGACAGGCGTCAGAGGAAACATTCAGGTGGCAAATCTTTCAAAGGACTGTCTTTATATTTTTATATATAAAACCAGTGTTAAAAAAATCAGGTCAGACATAGTGCGAAGTTGTGCTTTGTCTGAGTCAGACACATTCTCGCACACGGAGACACTGCTAGATTTCAGCAGGGGCAGGGCGCCTGTGTAGAGCATGCAGGAGGCATGACTCAGCAGGGATCATACTACAAACTTTAAAATCAAATGAACAATTTAAATAGATCAACACAATTAATGTGAAAAAATGCAACTGGGGGTTGAAAAATAACAACAGGACTGTGAGAGTTTTCCACATCTGACTGGTGCAGTCTCATCATACAAGTCATTCTGTAGAGTCCTACATACAGTACAGCTACAGCCAGAGGGACTTTTAAAGTGACTGATTATACCAAACAGCCAACAGTAACACGAAGTGGGGGTTTAATTTTAATGCTGCTGTAATCAACAGGTGTCAGAACACCACCACACAGTGAGTAACAGCTGCAGCATATAGGACTGTGTAGCTGCAGACCTGTTAAAGAGTGCCCATGCAGACACTGGTCCACCCCAACATTAAAATCGCCATGTATTGTTAATATAGTGGCTGATTAGTGTATATGATTAACTAAAGTTAGCATATGCTAAGGGAATGAGTCGTGGGGGATAATAGCGTTTGATTTTGTCTTGTCATTATTTTGTGGCACAGAGATCATCATAATTTTTGTTATATTTTTAATTATCACTGACATTACAATTTAGTCAAAAAACCTTTGTTAAATCAAATCATCAAAATGTTTGTTTACAAAATTAACAATGTGGTCAGTAGTGATGCATCAGTGAAGTTGCACACAGTACAGACACTGGGTAACCCTGTTACTCACCAACTGGAACTCTCTGCGGCGGTCATAGGCATTCTGGATGCCCTGGTCAGCCCACAGAGCACGGATGGATGGCAGGTAGTGCTGAAAAACTTTAGGCTCCACCATGCCATGACCATGAGCCATCGCTGATCGGGTGTCAAATGCCATCATGGTGTCTCCATGCTGCTGATTGGATGGGCTGCCCCACGGGATGTGTAGCTTCTCTCGAGCATCCACGAGCACTCGAATACCTAAAGGTGGAAAGAAATGAAAATCGGGATTTTGTTCCTGCCAAGGATGCCGACAATGGGTTAGCCCTGGTATACTCTTACTCTTGTTACAAAATACAACATGCCAATATGATTTTATGTCAACATTATGTTAATATTACATTGGATAAATATCTCTGCCTATCTACCCAACAGTTTGGAGATATTTGAAGATAAGTGACAATGACAAGTAGTACAGGATGTAGCTGAATAAAAACTTTCCTTCATTGGTCTGTGTCTGAGAAAATACTGCATCTTTATTATGTACTTAAAACAAAAGGTTGCTGAGAACAATGGGCCACATTCACAAAATGTTCTTAAGAAAAAATTTCTTCTTAAAACCCAATTCTGCAGTTTCCAGAAAGATTGTGAATTCAACAATGTTTTCTTTTCTAATTTTTAAATAATTGGTTGCCACGAATGCAGACCTCAGCTGACTCTGATAAATTAGAAATGTCAAAGATTGGCCTGATTATTGGGCCGACCGGACAACAGGTTGATCACTACGCTGTATATCAATCTCCAAAAATCTTAAACTCGCACCACAGTTAAGCTCACAAAATTACCATCACAGTTAGGTCAAACAAAGAAAAACAAGGTTTTAAGTCAAATTTTCGTTCTTCACATACAGTGGCAAGAAAAAGTGAGCTATTTGCAATTGTATGGTTTTCTGCATAAACAATGTCATCCATTCTTTTACACATGCATTTGTGCATTCAAGGTGTTAGTCACTGTATTTTTGGCCACTATTCTCTGATGCAGTTCAGCTTGATCCAAACAAGAGCCAATCAGGTTCATTTTGATTCCAGCAAAGCACAGAGTCAGTTATCTACTTGATGTGAAGGAACACAAACATGAGTGTTTTTCCAATATTATTATTTCCCATGTCCAAATTTAAAACCTGTTTGTAAACCTGCTTAAATGGAAAGCACTCCAGATCATCGTTTTTTAAAAGTTTTCTTTAGTTTCAAAATATTTAATTGACAGCTGTCTGTCCGAATAACAGCATCCATCTGTGCAAAAGCAGATTGCCCCTGCCATTCAAACGTCTTAAATACAGATGCAATCACAGCCACTGCAATTGTTTTACTAATACAAAAAATAAATAAAAATTTTTGGTACCCTTCTGTTAAAGGAAGAAAAACCCACAATGGTAACTAAAATAACGTGAAACTGAAAAAAGTACTAATAAATAAAAATTTACTAAAAATTAACTAATGAAAATCAAACATTGCTTTTTTTCTTTGTTTAACTGAATAATTTCAAAAAAGAAAAACCTTATCCCAAAAATTGCGGTAGTGGCAATTGGACATGTTGTTTTGGTTATTCTGTAAGCACTTAAACCTCACATTGTAAAGTGCCTTTATTAGATCACACTTTTTGATTTTGTGATTTCGTGCTATATAGTTAAATATGCTATATAAATAAATATATAGGACCTAACCACTGGCCTGCATCTGCGACATTAAAGAGAAAAAGGGAAGTAAAGTAACCCTACAGCAGGCCTGCACTTAATATTTTTTTTGTAGATTCCTCTATAGATTTTTTTTTTTTATTAGCTGATTGATTCATTTTTCAGTTGACATATGAGTGGAGAGGGGCTCAGAAGGGAGGTGCCCCAGCAGACTAAGTCTATAGCAGCATAACTAAGAGATGGTTCAATCACCTGAGCTAGCTCTAACTATATGCTTTATCAAAAAGGTGCAATGGTGACTCCCTCCCGAACATGAACTGGGAGTTGGTTCCACAAGACAGGAGCTTGATAGCTAAGAACTTCTGCTTCCCATTCTACTCTAGGAACCACAAGTAGACCAGCACTCAGAGTGAAGTGTTCTGCTGGGATAATAAGGTACTATGAGGTAAATGGTCTGCAAATGGTCTGCACTTATATAGCGCCTTTCTACCTTATTGGTGCTCAAAGCGCTTTACACTGCTTCTCATTCACCCATTCGCACAAACAAGCACACACACACACTCAGACACAGATGGCAGAGCTGCTATGCAGCTGACCTGACACACCAGGGGCAACTTGGGGTTCAGTGTCTTGTCCAAGTGCCAAGGACACTTCGACATATGACTGGAAGAGCCGGGAATCGAACCACCAATCTCACGATTGGCACAAGACTGCTCTACTTGAGGTATGAGGTCTTTGAGATATGATGTTGAGTTTCATCATTTAGTGCTTTATATGTGAAAAGAAGAATTTTAAATTGTATTATAGATTTTACAGGAAGCCAATGGAGAATTATGATCTCTCTTGCTAATTCCAGCCTTTTTAAGGAGTTATTGGGACATCCTATTAATAGTGAATTACAGTAGTCCAGTCTAAAAGTAACAAATGCATGGACTAGTTTTTCAGCATCACTTTGAGACAGGATGCTCCTAATTTTAGAGACATTACTCATGTGGAAGAAGGAAGTTCTAAATATTTCTTTATGTATGAGGTAAAGGAGATGTCTTGGTCAAAGATAACTCAGAGATTCCTCACAGTAGTACTTGAGGCCAATTCATCTAAATTAGTGGAATACCACCTCCTTGCCAGCTTTCGCAATGTCTGCTTTAAGCTATGGATTAGTGAAGTGTACTATGTAGCTAGCTTCCTCTGATTCACTGCCTTGTTTTTCAAAGGGGCAACAGTATTGGGTATTGTACGCAGTGAGTCTGAAGCAGCCTAACACATCGCACTTCCCTATTTCCACAAATTCTAGTATTCGGCTAACTCTTATAGAATCACTGCAAAAGTATAAATAGTATAAAAAGAAAGTATAAATAGCAGCTCCTGTCATTGTCCACAGTTATTCACCTCACACTGTACAGTGAGGCTGAAGCAGGTGGGCTCCAGACTAACTATGCATTAGTTCAACTTTTTTTTTTTTTATATATAAACTTTTAGAAACTTTTTAAGAATTACTTGTACTGAAAGCTCAGCTAAATCTCACATAATTAAGACCCACTTGCTGTTTTTGGAAAATGCCATCACTAAGGTATTTGATGCATGAAACCATCACGGGGGAGCTGAATTCCTGAAACCAGGAATGCTGGTTTGAATAAGTTTAAGTGAGTTTAAGGTTAACCAGACAAACTTTACTGTATTGTATTACTGATCCAATCAAATGCCTACAGTATTCTACAGGAATTTCTTTCAGTGTGTAATGCTAGAGAATTCACATTTGCCCTGTCACTATGTATTAATTTACCACAAGACTTTGATACTTTGAGGGCTTAGAAAACCCAGATAGCTTTAGAAATAAATGTCTGAAAAAAATGGCCAAGGTGCCCAAAACGACTGGCACATGAATATAATGCAGTCCCTGGCAGAGTTGTTTTAATACCCAATGTTACCAGCACAACCACTAAAAAACTATATAAATCAATGCAGTAATAGCACAAATGCAGTAGTATTACACATACCAATGATGGTAATTTGAAATTCATGATTAATGAAAAAAATATATATCTGCAGACAGTGCAGAGAGGAATAGCTATAAGCCTAAACCTGTGATAGGATAAAGAACACATGGTCTGGGGTTTAAAAGCAACATAAAATGAACCCATGTGATACTCGAGTGTAGCAATAATTTACTTATAGCCCTCATTTTATCTCCATTTTATCGTCCCCAGCAACAATATGCACAGCATCAGGGTGCTTGATCAGCTGATTGCCAATACTGCTGTGTAAAAGTTTGATAGCGTAGATTCTATGTCAACAGCGGTGATCATGACCACAGTAAACTCTCTGGGGAGATATATGGGTCTGCATCTAACAGTCACATATTCCAGGTTCAGGGAGCAGTGACTGTGTTTGTACACCAGTTGTTATTTATGTATACACACAGCCCCCCTCCTCTGCTCTTACTGATCCTGCCATCGCCCATATCTAACATTTGGTAAAACAAAGCATACTATATTTCAAATTCTTTAGTACTGGGTGTAGGTGCAAGTCACAGTAACATCATATACCTGTGTCAGTTGAAATTAGACCATTTGAATCATTATCCCCCTTTAAAAATGGAATAAGTTCACTGTATTCAGATGTTGTTTGCTTTCTGATACTGAAAAAAAAAATGCATAAACATAAAACTCAATGGAAAAACAAGTATTGCACTGCCACCTCATCTAAATTATTGTAACATTTATGTAACTCACAGAATTTTAGCACTACTCAAACATACAACATACAACTTAGTACAATACGAGATAGTGAAGTAAGCCTACAGCTGCTTCCTCAGGGGCTGCAGGTGTGCTCTGATGACGTTTGCTACAGGTGTTGGGATCTGTTTCTCCTCTGTGCCCAAAAAGTCACACAGACTGTCAATGGACTCATAGTTGTTTTGTCCCACTCTTTGGTCCCACAGCTTACATTTATTAAAAACAGCTTGCTCCTATTGTGCTCATTAGTTGTAGCATAGCATAGAATAGACTTTGTCATTGTACAGAGATGTACAATGAAATTGTGGCATGTTGTTTCTATCGCTTTCTTGCAGTTCACATACTCTCATAACTTGTTTTCAAAAAAAATCCCACGGCTTGGATGAATACTGTTCAGCGCAGTTTACATGTCTTCGGGTGTAAATCCCAGCAAAAGATGATCACTTGAGCACTTTGTCTCATTTCTCTTGTTTGTGGTGAATCTGAAGCAACCACCGATCCATGATACGTCTTCCTGCCACATATCAAACATGGCGTCATCCCCTTCACTGAGCTGTAGAACATATATACGGGTGCTTTTTTGAAGCCTTCTACCCAAGCATGAGCAAGGTTTAGATTAAGGCCAGTGTGTGACCCACCTGCCACTGGGACATGAACTTCAATACAAGAGCAGTAAATAGGGGTCAGAGTAATGACAAATATCAAAGAAACTATCCACCCTATATTATCAGTTTTTAACACTTTTTGGTATAAATTTGTAACTGTACATACTTGTGAGCATTTCAACAAAATTTTTCTTTATGTACTTAATGCAGACAACCTGGCAAACAACAAACAAAACTTTAGTGGACCTAATGATGTCTGGTGGTCCACCTGGAGAACTGTCCCACAGTTTGGGAACCACTGCCCTAAATGATTTGTATCAAAATAAAATAGTAAAATCCGCAAGTTTACCGCAATTATTTTGTTTATTTTTATCTTCTTAATATTACCACTTTCCATCTTTACTAGCACACATTACCTTTGATCCATGACTTTGTCCACATCAGAAATGTGCTTCTTGACAGGTGCAGCTAAGGTTCCCTTCATTATTTTGATGCCAGTGTCCTCCTCCGTTTCTTTGGTCAAAAGTTCCTGCAGCACAGTAACAGCAGGAGTCACATGTGATGACACAGCATCAGCTGAGCTTACTTTTTAGGCTAACTCCTCAAATGGAGCCAGAACAGTTAGCATCTTTTCTAACAGTGTCCACTGGTAAGCAGGGATTTTGTTAGGGAGCTCATATTCAAACCCAAATACGGCGAACGCACATAGCATGTAGTATGTGCTGTTTCAGCAAGTATGAACATCTGCTGGATTCTTTTTATAGGCTGGTTGAGCTGTCCCTGAATGTCTTCCAGGTGGGAGTAGGCCAAGGCGAAATGTTTTCTCGGCGGCAGCAGATCCTTAACACAGCAGGTTAGGCAGCCTAGCATCATCCATGGCCTTTATCATATTTCTGGTGTTGTCTGGGAGTTGTCTGGGAGTTCCATGTAAACAGATGTTTTAGGATTGGTTTGCATTGATTGGTAATTTGATTGGTCGCTGCTGTCTCCCGTTGCTACCACTAGTATTAGCAGACCCGATTTATTGCATGTTATGTTGATTATTGTTGTTTTATTAAATTGCTTGTGTTGAAAGAGCAGTTTTTCACTCCACTCCATGCAAGTTTAGCAGAGCAGATCTTGCAGATCTCCACACAACATTTTTCCACCTTTGCATACCTGCTCAGCCAACACAAAATTGACATTCTACCATGGTTAATTGGGTAATGGGAGAGGTATAGGGAGAGTCCATAAGGGCAGTATCAGACCCGATACCCAATGCCTGGTTCTTGACATCCCCAATGCTTTGTGTGTATTTTTACAGTAAATAAAAATATACCAACTTCTGTATATTGTGTTGACAGTAGCATATATAAGGAGACAATATGTGTGGCTACCTGGCACCGCCTCAGGTGGCTGCCTGTTGCAGTAGCTCTGGTAGATTTGTAGCTTCTATTGTCTTTTTCCACTTTTTTTCTACCATTCTTTTACACTTTTCTTATTAAACTTTTCATTCAGAATGGGCAGCTCATTTCCCAAAAGTTTTTTCCTGGTTTTGTGGGTGTTTTTAACTGTTTTTGCATCTGGGAGTCATGGCAACGGATGCGGCCGGGAGCAGCCGCATTATTTACCAGCGCGATCAGCTGATTGCGCTCTCCGGGATTACAGTACTGGGAGTGAGGCCCCAGATCCCCGCGGAACTGAGACACCGGGGATGCAGGGCTGGACTCAAAAAGAAAGCATGGAGGAGAAGGTTTAAACCTTTTCTTCCCTCTGTTGTTACGGGAAATGTGAGGTCCCTGGTAAATAAGATGGACGAGCTTGGAGTGCCGACTACGACCCAGCGGGAATATCGTGAGAGCAGTATTACGTGTTTTACAGAGACATGGCTGCAGGAACATATCCCGGACTCCAACTGCACCATCAGCGGCTTCCAGACTGTGCGGTCTGACAGAGACTGCAGGCAGAGCGGTAAGAAGAGAGGAGGGGGGATTGTGGTGCTTGTGAGTAACAGGTGGTGTAACCCGGGTCATGTTTCTGTTAAAGAACGTCTCTGTAGCCCGGACATTGCACTGTTAGCCATCATTCTGCGTCCATATTATCTGCCGAGGGAGTTTACATGTGTAATAGTCATCACTACATACATCTCATCAGAAGCTTTGGAGGTAGCGTGTGACGTCATTCAATCGAGACTACAGAATCAGCATCCAAATGCCTTCATAATAATAACAGGAGACTTTAATCACATCTCTTTCCAACATTCTCCCAACTTTTTATCAATACATCAACTGCCCCACCAGAGACAATAAGACTTTGGATTTACTGTATGCAAAAGTGAAGGATGCATACACCTCTACTGCCCTGCACCCCCTCGTCAGATCAGACCATAACCTTGTTCATCTCCAGCTGCTCTTAATGATTATGATTATTATCATTATGATTATGATAGATTCGCTCTCACCTCACATGTCATGAAAGTCCTGGAGAGACTGGTATTGACTCACTTAAGGCCTCAAGTGGAAACATCTTTGGACCCACTACAGTTCGCTTATCGCCACCAGGTTGGAGTAGATGATGCCATCTTATACCTGCTCCAGCGAGCTCTCTCTCACCTGGACAGAGCAGGCAGCACAGTGAGGATCATGTTTTTTGATTTCTCCAGTGCTTTTAATACAATCCAGCCTATCCTGCTGAGAGAGAAGCGTCTGAAGATGCAGGTAGACTCCTCCACAGTCTCCTGGATTACTGACTACCTGACAGACAGACCAGTTTGTACGGCTGAGAGCATGTGAGTCTGAGCAGGAGATCAGCAACACGGGAGCACCACAGGGGACTGTCCTCTCACCTTTCCTCTTCACCCTGTACACCTCCGACTTTCAGTACAACACAACGCAGTCCTGTCATCTGCAGAAGTTCTTGGATGACTCAGCTGTTGTTGGGTGTATCAGCGGTGATAAGAAGGCAGAGTACAGAGGCCTGGTGGAACAGTTTGTGGAATGGTGTGGGAACAACCACTTGACCTTAAATGTAACCAAGACAAAGGAGATGGCTGTGGACTTTAGGAGGAACAGAACCAGTTTGAACACCATTTCCATTTTGGGAGAGGAAGTGGAGGTGGTGGAGGGGTACAAATATCTGGGTGTCCACCTTGACAACAGACTGGACTGGAAATGCAACACAGAAGCTGTGTACAGGAAGGGACAGAGCA
>JAUMHL010000029.1:882078-893419 GCA_032362345.1 Sandelia bainsii | reverse complement strand
AGCAATGTAGTATATGCAGTCCAATGCAGTGAGGAATGTACAGATCTGTACATAGGAGAAACCAAGCAGCAGCTCCAAAAACGCATGGCACAACACAGAAGAGCCAGCTCATCAGGACAGGACTCAGCAGTTCACAAAGAATTAGCTTCACAGTTTTTTTTGTTTAGTTTAGCAATACCAAATATTGCTAAACTAAACAAAATACAAGACTTTCAGAATCATTCAGCAATGTCATGGGTAGTGTTCAGATATCTTCAGTGTTTGTTTATGTTGACTAGAAATTGGAGAATAAAAAGGAGATGAATTATGATTGTTTGCAGAGTCCCTGCTATTACCTCCTTATCTCTAATTCAGGTGTTACATAATTTGAAAAAAAAACAACTATTGTTTTCTCCCTACCATGGCAATAGGTTTTTGAATCACAACAGAAATTTTAAACATCCAATAGAAAGGCATTACTAAAAACAATAAATGTAAATGTATCACTAGGTAGAATGTCAGAAGATCACCGAGGTTATTAAGAAATACCTTCATCTCTGTGTATATATAACAGGGGAGAACTTGGCTTTCTGGGAAGCAGCTGAAGAACTGAAATGGGGAACTGCATCTTCCATGTCAACAAAAGCTGAGACCATCTTCAAGTAAGACAAATAAAAAAATGATTTTGTGTGTGTGTGTGTGAATAGAAATGCATTCTATTCTATTCTATTGCCTTCTGTCAAATTATACTGGTGCATATATAATTAGTTGTCCTTTTCTCAGTGACAAAAATAACTCTTAAATTATATATATCTTGTATATATATACACTATATACATCTGCCTAAATCTGGTCTACAGTATACAGTGTGTTGATTGTGCTTGTTAACAGATAGCTATGAGTTATATTCTTAGTTTTATATTGTTTCATATATGTTTTTTATCTTCGCAATGAAGGACAGTCTTCTGGTTCATCTGTATTTTTATCTTAATTTACAATACTGTATGTCAGGTACTAAAAACCCTATGTAATATTTTCCTTACTGTATATTAATGACTTTAAATCTGATTTTAAATGATTTTAAATCTGCCCATGCATGTGACCTATTTATTCATGCAGATAGTGCTGCTCTGAAATTTGTTCTATATACTGACAAACTATACCGAATGTGGAGAAGATCATTGTTTGGCATTTTAATAACAAACTTTCTCTTTACTTATGAAAAATTATGACCATTCTGTCTGGCTCATGTTTTAAATTAAGAAACAAATCTGTCAGTTACTTAAGATGTGTATTAGATAATCATCTCTCTCGAGGCACCATGACAGTAAAAGCACAAATCAAAGATCAAAATCTATGTTTATTTTGTGTTTTTACTCATTACAATTTAATTGAATCGCAGGACTGTAGTCTTGTCCGTACTTGTATTATTGTCAAATAAATTTATCTGTCTAATATATGACTAAAATTGACTTGTTTCTGTGTGTTCAGGACCTTCCTGGCCCCTGGTGCCCCCCGCTGGATAAATATTGATGGCAGGACAATGGGTTTGACAGTGAAAGGCCTTGAGCATCCTCACCGCTATGTACTCGAAGCAGCTCAGACACACGTTTTCATGCTCATGAAAAAGGTGTGTCAGTGTACTCTTCAGGAGATAATTTTATTTTCTGTGTAGTTATTAAAATCCCTGTAGCTTATAATAACTACATTGTTTATAAAAAATTAGGGGAACACTTAAATCACATATCGGATGTACGTACCCTGTATATTTTTAGTACAAAAAGAGATCTGCCTGGAGTTCCTTAAGGCTCTGGATGTTGTAGGACTGTCATGATTGACACGCCTCTGCAACATCGCATGGACATTGGGGACAGTGCCTCTGGATTGGCAGACCAGGGTGGTGGTAGTCCCCCTCTTTAACAAGGGGGACCGGAGGGTTTGTGCCAACAACAGAAGCATCAAACTCCTCAGCCTCCCTGGGAAAGTCTATTCGGGGGTACTGGAAAGGAGGGTCCGTCGGATAGTCGAACCTCGGATTCAGGAGAAGCAGTGTGGTTTTCTTTCGGAACAGTGAACCAGCTCTACATCCTTAGCAGGGTCCTGGAGGGTGTATGGAAGTTTGCCCAACCAGTCTACATGTGCTTTGTGGATTTGGAAAAGGCAATCAACATGTCCCTCGGAGAATCATGTGGGGGGTGCTCCGGGAGTATGGGGTACCTGACTCCCTGTTAAGGGCTATTTGGTCCCTGTACAACCGGTGTCAGAGCTTGGTCCACATTGCTGGCAGTAAGTCGGACCTATTTCGGGTAAGAGTTGGACCCCGCCAGGGTTGCCCTTTGTCACCAATCCTGTTAATAATCTTTATGCACAGGATTTCTAGCTGCACCTGGGGGCGTTAAGGGAGACCGGTTTGGTGGGCTCAGGATTGGGTCACTGCTTTTTGCAGATGATGTTGTGCTGTTGGCCTCATCAGGCCGCGATCTTCAGCTCCCACTGGATCGGTTCGCAACTGGCATGAGAATCAGCACCTCCAAACCCGAGACCATGGTCCTCATCCGGAAAAGGGTGGAGTACCCTCTCAGGGTTGGGAGTGAGATCCTGCCCCAAAGTGGAGGAGTTTAAGTATCTTGGGGTCTTGTTCACAAGTTAGGGTCGTGGTGAAGAAGGAGCTGAGCCAAAAGGCAAAGCTCTCAATTTACCGGTCGATCTACGTTCTCACCCTTACCTATGGTCATGAGTTGTGGGTAGTGACCATAAGAACAAGATCACAAATACAAGCAGCCAAAAGTTTCGAAAGTTTGTGAGTTTCCTCCGTGTCTGGGCTCTCCCTTAGAAATAGGGTGAGAAGCTCGGTCATCCGGGAGGGGCTCAGAGTAGAGCCGCTGCTCCTCCACATTGAGAGGAGCCAGATGAGGTGGCTCAGGCATCTAATTAGGATGGCTTCTTGATGCCTCCCTGGTGAGGTGTTCTAGGCACCAGGAGTAAGGAGACCCTGGGGGAACACCCAGACACGCTGGAGGGACTATGTCCCAAAATTCTTAGGCTGGCCTGGGAACGCCTCTAGACCAAACACTATGGAGAGTAAGGGAATCAGGGTACTATTCCTACTATGCCTGTCATTGTCATCAGTCGTTGATCCTTTAAATAAAGCCTGTGATGGGTACTGTTTCATTGACAGAAATTATTTACAGCATAGGTATAGTAACATATTAAAGGCAATTTTGTCACCAGCGGTCTCATGTATTCTCACTTGTACAGGATACTTTCTTCCGTTACCTCAAGTCACCAGTGTACAAAGACATGCAGAAGAAGGCACTGAATCCTGAGCCTCATAACTTCAGGTTGGTAACTGCACCAGATTCATGTAATTCTGGAATTCTATTTGATATCTAGAAAGCACTACTCTTTATCTTTAATATCTTCCTTTTGGCATCCCAATACAATTATTCAGTGTTTATGCTTGTTTCTATTCAATTCAATATTATTTATTTAGCGCCAAATCACAACATAAGTCATCTCAAGGCACTTTACAGTGTAAGGTTTAAGACCTTACGCAGAATATAAATGTATACAGAATATTGTAGAAAACCCAACAGTCCCACATGAGCAAGCACTAGGCAACAGTAGAGAGGAAAAACTCCCTTTAACGGAAGAAACCTCTAGCAGAACCAGGCTCAAGGTGGGTGGCCATCTGCCTCAACCGGTTGGGGTGAGTGGAAAGAGGAGAGAGAAAAGAACAGAACAGCAGGCAACAGATATCAAGAACAACAACAAGGAGCAGCAGACGAGGCACTGGGCAGGTTGGTAGGACCAGTAACTACAGCTCCAAGGCTGATACCTGCAGAAAGATAGATAGAGAAAGAAAGAGACGAAAAGAGGACGAAGCACAACCAGGGGCTTCTGTCCATAATCATGAAATTTCCACCCCATAGTTTACATACTCATGTAAAATTCAGGCATAGTGTGTAGTTTAGTGTTATAATAGATTCAAAAACACTGATTTTATTAAGATCAGAAAAGGTAAGTCAGTAAGGCTTTATTACAATCTTTTATCCTGTTTCTTTTTTCACCCGTAGTGCAGCCCAACTGGAGCAAAATGCAAAGAATCGAAATCCAGGCATTCATCCTATCATTCTTTGGCAGAAGGAGGAGGAAGAAAAGGCCAAAGCCGCCGCTGCTTCGGCTCCTGTTGATGTGAAGGCTGTGATGAGCAAAATAGACAGAAAAAAGTAAACATGCAGTGATGGTGTGTCTGTGCTCATGGTTTCACAAGTCAGTAACATTGCAGGAACAAGATTTCTGCTAGGATGTGAATACTTCACACAAGGATTTGCATTACAGTCGTTTTAGATTATTAGAATATGACAAATTGAGTCTTTATGAGTATATTTTTGATAAGTCTCTAAAGAATTAGATGAGAAATATCAACATGAACTGTAACATTGACTTGACATATAACATGTCAGAGACTATCAGAATTTGTGTCGACAAATCATATGTATCTTATGTGAAATATACATTTTAAAGCCATAAATTATTTCTTAAAGTGATATCATTATTTACTAATAAGGTCATTTATTGTCATAATTGTTGTTAGTTGCTTTGCCCAAAGCCAAGTCTATTGTTTAACGTCTGATTTTCACTAAGGCAGTTAAAATGCGTTTTCTTTAGTTCACCCTGTACTATAGTCAAAATGCACAACATCACCACAATGAAGATAAAGACAGGTAATTACTATTTTATTTGAAATTTGTATGGTATATAAATCTGGTGACTTGCCTCATTAGTCTAATAAATAAGATGAAGCTAAGGGAGCCTTTAGATCACTTTGTGTACACGTGTTAAATCAAGATACTAAAATGGTTAAAATTGAAAGATTCATACCAGTGATTTTAAACCCATTTTCTACCGGAGACCATTTTCCATAGGAAGCTATTTAAAAGTTTCATTGCGCTTTTATACATCCCTAGGGAATATATGATAATGACATCTAATGAACTAGCTTTGGACAGAAGTTCAAAATAAGTTATTGTACTTGGGCTGAAAAAAATCTCAAAAATTTGATATAACAGGGGTGCCCAATAGTGATGTGTCGTTCTCGAACGAGCCAGCTCTAAGAGCCAAAGCTTTGTAGAAAGCCAGAAGAGCCGACTCCTGTCAGCGAGAGCCGAATCTTCAGCTGCTCTACTCAGCTCTGCTTAGAATCCATGCAGGTAGGGGCAGGACTTTATTTTGATGGGCACACTATGCGGCCAATCACATGCAAAGACAGACCAGCATCATACCATTATGTGAAAGAAGGAAGGGGGGCAGACGCTCTGACGACAGTGTAGTGGTACAGGCCAGGAACACAGAGCGACGAAGAGACTTAAATGCAAGTGCGCTCGGAAAAAATTAATCAATGAGCAAATATTTTTGAATGCCAACCTGCAGTAAAGACTTTTAATATAAAGAGTCATAATGTTTGGCCTTTATTTATTTGATTTGTTTGCTGTGGTTCTGTGTTCAGTTGTTCGGTTAAAGGTTCGATTAAAATGTTAAATAGTAACTGCATTTTTTATATATATATATATATATATATATAAATGCATAAAAAATAAGGCATTCATGAAAAAACTGAATAAAAAATGCTTACCAACACACAAACCATTCATAATTGCTAACTTAGGCTAAAATATAAGGCCCCGAGTGATGCTAAATGAAGAGCCATTTGGGAGCCGTCTTCTAAGGGAGCCAAGCCTAAAGAGCCGAAGCTTTGCAAAGAGCAGGACTTCCCATCACTAGTGCCCAATACAATGATCATTTGGAAGCCTGCTTGAGGCTGGCTACCAGCATCTACTAACTGGCTAACTCCGTTCAGTGCAAGTGACCAGAGTATGGTAATCACCATAAATGTATTGAATTGTATTGTGCCATATTAAAGTATAAAGTTGTATATAGTATACTAGTATATATTGTATACTAGTGTGTGTATATATATATATATATATATATATAAAAATATAAAACTATGGGTAGATCATTTTGACTTGGTCATTTGAAAAGTAGCTCGCAAGCCGAAAAAATTTGGGCAACCCTGTAATATAATCATACACTGTCATACTTCTCTCTCTCCTTGTTTCCTCTCTGCCTCTTCACCTTTCTGTTCAATAAAGGCAATACAAAACAATTTGAGCTCAAAACTGCAAGCACTGACAATACTCCTACTACTACTGTCAGTGCTTGCGAATTGCACACCTGATTCACACCTTACTCATTTCCACAGAAGAGCCAATGTTTAGTCTCACTTACATGAATTAATCAAGTAAATTAAACTGCATAAATGGCATTATGGAAAAGGCAAAACTATATTTATTATACATCGTTTCTGCAAAGGCAAATAAAAAGTCTTGAGCAATTCAGGGTTATTTGGCCATGCCAGACAGCCAGCTGAGTTTGAATAAAGAAGGAGCTGTTGTGTCTTCATCCTGATCAGCGAGTTGTCTGAACAGGCTCCCCGGCTGAAAGCTGTCTTCATGGTCTGCTGTGGACAACGAAGATGCCTGATGAATGAAGGAGAAAACACTAGGTTTGCTGAGATTTGGGAGATTGTCATTTTGTCATCTTAATTTATGTAAATGATGACAACACACTGATCCATCCCAATTACCATGGTCCTCTGGGGTCTTGTACTGTGTGTCTTTGAATAAGGATATTTACATATCTACAGTATATAGAGTTACAGTTGTTGTTTTTTCCACAGAGAGCACTGGTACAGAACAGCACTAAAGGAATAAAGACCTGCCAGTGAGTCTTTGAATTTTGTGATATCATAGGGCACTAAAATGTCCAGGTCCCGGGAAATGGCAGATGCAGATGTGCTTGTACCAATTTTACATGCGATTATTTTACATGCGATTATTTTATTGTTACCAAAACTTAACAATGAGCAATACTATCACTATATCCTGAATACCATAGCCATATCTGAAACCAGCCCTTAAGAAAGGTAGGCAGGAAGGCGATGTTGGAGCAACAATGTCCACATTCATACACAAGCCTTGCTAGTTAACTAGGTTATCGTAATAATAACTGATACTTTATTAATCCACTTGGGGAAATTCTTGTGGACAGGCAGTACCTTTGAGAGACTTCAACATGTGGTTAGGAATTGAGGGAACCGGGAAATCGAACCCCCAACCCTAGGGCTTATAGACAACTGCCCTACAACTGATCCATCGTTGCCCCTTGAAATTTTCGAGCCAGCCAGGAGTCAAACCTGTAATCTTCAGATCCATAGTCAGAAGCATTATCCATTGCGCCCCTGGCCCGGTCACACATGCTAACGCTTGTAAAGCAAATCATGGCCAGATGAGCCTAGTTGCTGGTCCTGTTTTTTTCTCTATTTGCCCTATACAAAGGTGCTCCCACATGATTATCAAAACAAAGCTGTTTATGAAGGCAGAGGCACTGTGCTATGCCCTCTGAAAGTCACAGTAGTTGTGGTAATAATAGTAACAGAAACTATTCAGGGTGTTGTGACCTGCAAATGTTTACTGTAATGTATACTAAATATATACTTTTGCTACTATACTACTATTTATACTACAGTAGAACTTGTATACCCATGCAACTCCTGCCAATCCAGGATCACAATACGTTGTATAATAGACCTAGATGAGGGTAAGGTAAACCTTGGCTCTGGTGCTCCATGAGTTTGACTTGAGTCAAAGCTTGAATGACTGTAGTGGATCCTTAGCATTATTTTAACATATTTAGGCCTACAGCTTAAGGTTTACATAAAGTTAAATGGTTAAAAGGTTAAATGGCTACATAAAAGATGCACACAGTAGCAAGCAAAAAGTGCAGTGAGAGTAGACTATTAGCTTTATTTCAAAGTGAACAAAATAAGAACTGGCTCAAATGGTGTTTAGAACTAGGGACTGCTTTCACTCTTGCGTTAGTAGCACAGAAGACCTGGATAACTGCAGGGAGGTAATCAATTCAGTTCATTTTGTTTACTGTACACTGAATGCTTTGGCTTTGAGATCAAATTTCAGAATTTCCTGGTAATTCCATCTAGAAACGGTATGCTAACAACAAAGAAGATAATACATTTTGTATCAGATAACCGCAATTTTAGGTGAGTCAAAATATTGGAACAAATAGTAAATGAAAATGAATTAAACTTAATATTTAGTTGCATATCCTTCCTCTGCAATAACCATGAGGTCTGTGACTCACTGACCAAATTGGTTTCTTCTTTTGATATGTTTTTCCAGACTTACTTTCAGTTGTTGTCAGTCTCCTCTTCAGGAGGTGAAATACATGTTCAATTGGATTATGGTCTGGTGAAAACCTTCCATTTTTTCACATGACATTCATGATTGAGTTGGAAGTGTGTTTTCGGTCATATGCTGCATAAAGAAGCTTCTCACAGTTAGTTTTATTGCATTTTTCTGTACGTTAGTAGACAAAATGTTTCTGTATACCATTTTTTTAATAAAAATTAGGTAACCTCCAGGCCATGACACTGCTTCACAGATGAGCCTGTATAGTCTGAATCATTACTCATTATGACAGTTACTCTTTGTTTCATCAGCCTATAAAACTTTGTTCCAGAACTTTTGTTTCTCATCTCTCTACTTTTTTTTTTTTGCAAATTCCAATCTGGCTTTCTGATTCTTACAGCTGATGGGGGTTTTATATCTTGTGGTATGGCCTCTAAACAATTCTGCTCATAAATCTTACACTCCTGCTTTGTGGTTGTTATTGATGATGGTGATCACTGACTGTTGTTTTCAGGTTTCTCTCCACAACTCTCACAATACTTCTGTCATTAGCTGTTGTTGTTTTCTTTGACTAAATCATTCTGTGGATGTTGCTAGGTACACAAGTGGTTTGTTTCTTTTTTCATGGTTGATTTACTGGACTGTACCCAATTCATTTTCTTTTTTCCTCTGATTCACTCACAGGACACACCTGAGTAACAACAAACAACTGTAATTCACGTTACAATACGTAGGCTCACTTGGGGAGATCTGATACAAAAAGTGTTATGTTATATGATTTTTAATATATGTAGACATGAATATCAGAAACTAAAACTTGAAATTCTAAACCTTTGTCTGGTATTCATTTTTTGATATTAAACCTGCTAACACAAGTAACCTGGTCTTGTTTTACCAGTATTTTTGGGAACTGTGTATGGCACGTGTCATTTAGCGCAAAGACTGAAAGCAGGGGGAAGTTGCTAACAGTGAAAATTCAGCTTCTAATAGCTACAAAGCAGAACAGCATTATTCAGTTTCCAACCATCCGAGATCAAGAATATTTTAGCCAGTTATTAATGTAGTCTCACCCTGCAAATGCACAAAAATAAACCAAGGCACTAGCAACAAAACAACCAAAACTCCTAAAGCAATATAATCTCACAATTATGAACTTGCCTGGATTTTTTAACACAG
Organism: Sandelia bainsii; assembly: GCA_032362345.1. Lineage (NCBI taxonomy): Eukaryota > Metazoa > Chordata > Actinopteri > Anabantiformes > Anabantidae > Sandelia > Sandelia bainsii. The sequence continues at coordinate 883,994 of JAUMHL010000029.1, read as the reverse complement.
AGAAACACTGGGAAGACAGAAAGTTTAACAGTCAATATTTACCCCAGGTGGAATCAAACAATAAAATAAAAACATACTGTCAGTAATATTAAACAAAACAGCTAAAAAAGTCCTACACAAGGACTCAGTCAGTCTCTGTTACTAACCAGTTGGTGAGGAGCATCAAAACTTCTGGTGGTTGACTTGGATTTTCGTGTATTTGACATGCTAAGAGGCAGCAAGCCGAATCTGTATAGGAGAGATAGTCATAGTGATTAGGTTTAGGTTAACATACAGTTGCCCCAATAATATCTGATTAAGAAAAAGAGGAAGGATCAGCTTTATTGGCAAAGTATATATGCACATGCCAAGACTTTCACTCCAGTTTCAGAGGCTCTCAACATACTTACACATAATAACAATGTGCCCAAGAAATACATGGACAAACAACAAGCACAAACAAAACAGATGGGAAAAGAGGCAGAATGTTTGTGTGTGGTAAGGTCAAGGACAATTGAATGGGTAACGTAATAAATACAAATGTATGAACATACACTACCATTCAGTTTGGGATCACTCAATATTGTTCTTGTTTTTGAAGGGGTATTTTATAAGACCAAATGGATCAGAAATGCAGCATAGCCATTGTTATTGCTGTAAATCACTGTAGCTTGAAAAAGCTGTTATGTCATTTTAATCTGCATAGGCCCACTGACAATGGCATGTTGTGTTTGCTTATTCAATTGTATCCATTTAAGAGATTAACTGATCTTTAAAAATGCCTAATGGAAAAACCAAGGTGGTAAATGTACAGTGCTGTGAAAAAGTATTTACTCTCTTCCTGATTTTTATTTTGCATTTTTGTCACTTAAATGATTAAGATCATCAAACAAATATTATTATTACACAAAGATAACCCAAGTAAATAAAAAATAAAGTTTTTAAATGATGATTTTATTTATTAAGGGAAAAAACTGTCCAAACCTGCCTGACCCTGTGTGAAAAATGAATTACCCCCTAAACCTAACAATTGGTTGTGCCAGCAACATCTGCAGTCAAGTGTTTGTGATAACTGGCCATTCACATAATTGTGGAAGAATTTTGTCCCACTCTTCTCTGCAGAATTGTTTTAATTCAGCCACACTGGAGGGTTTTCGAGTATGAACGGCCTGTTTAAGGCCATGCCACAGCATTTCAATCAGATTTAGACTGGACTTTGACAAGGCCACTCAAAATCCTTAATTTAGTTATTTTAGCCATTCAGAGGGGGACTTGCTGATGTGTTTTGGATCATTGTCCAACTTAAAATCTGTTATATTAACAAAAAATAACAGCGAATGTGGACAAACTAATCTTCACACAACAGGAAGAGTGTAGAGCATAAATTTAAGGCTTAGTGAGCTTGCAATGTGATTATGATTTATTTGGTTTATTTTATTGGAACGAAATTGTTTGTTTAATAAAATGCATGTGCTTGTGCTATAATTGTTCCAAGTGTGCTACTTATCTAGTTTTATTTATTACTCCTCATTTCATGACATGTATTAGACCATACCCCCCCGCCTATCAAAAGAGATTGAAGGCAGCAGATGACAAGATGACTCTGGTGCAGTTGTGACACTTCCCTTTGAGCAGTCAGTAATCTGCAGTGTTTTAACATCACCTTTTAATATCTCGCTTGGAACTTCATTGGAGGTGAAACCAAAAAAAGTACCAGGTAACACCATCAATAACTTATAATAACAATAACTTACAATAACTTTTGCACAATGGAAAACAAAAAATGCAATCAAAGTCAAGTCGAGTCAAGACCATGTAGTGGAAAAACAATATTAAATAATCTGGTCATTGATGACTTAGACTACTCACAAAAAGTTAGGGATATTTGGCTTTCGGGTGAAATTTATGGAAAACGTAAAAAGTTCACACTACAGCGA